>CM035806.1:105007778-105210140 GCA_020466095.1 Chlorops oryzae
TATTTCAAGCCTTTTATTATGAGAAAAAATAACCCCCCTATTACAAATTCATACGATACACAATAAACGCTTGCATTCTGTTATGCCATATTACGAATTGAAATTTATCGTATTATATCTGACAGTTAGCGTTTATCGTATATCGTTAATATATGGTATTGCGATACGATACGTACCGTATCAGCTGTTCAATTTTAAACGCATGCAAGCGGATGAAAAATTGTGTACGATACGCAGAAAAATATTGAAATTGTAAAATTTTTTACTCTTTACAAACAAATTTTAATAAAAAACAAGTAAAACAGTTTACATCGGCTGAGCCAATTGCACACATACCTTTTCCTCAGCCTAAAATATGTTAAAACATTAACTTTACAAAAAATTCCTGCCGTTTTCGTTGTTCTAGCTTGGATATCTATTTATACCTTATATATACTTCGATTTAGCTTCTAAAACTCGAGATTATTATTAAGCACAAAATTTTCGCGGATGGTGGGCATGGTCAAGTTTTAACCGTTGGAGGACATTTTTTCTAGCTGCGAAATACTCAATTCAAAATAGTGAAAATCAAATTTTTGCGAATTTCGCGAATGGTGGTCGAGGTCAAATTTTAACCGTTGGAGGACATTTTTTCTAGCTGCGAAATACTCAATTCAAAATAGTGAAAATCAAATTTTTGCGAATTTCGCGAATGGTGGTCGAGGTCAAATTTTAACCGTTAGAGGACATTTTTTCTAGCTGCGAAATACTCAATTCAAAATAGTGAAAATCAAATTTTTGCGAATTTCGCGAATGGTGGTCGAGGTCAAATTTTAACCGTTAGAGGACATTTTTTCTAGCTGCGAAATACTCAATTCAAAATAGTGAAAATCAAATTTTTGCGAATTTCGCGAATGGTGGTCGAGGTCAAATTTTAACCGTTGGAGGACATTTTTTCTAGCTGCGAAATACTCAATTCAAAATAGTGAAAATCAAATTTTTGCGAATTTCGCGAATGGTGGTCGAGGTCAAATTTTAACCGTTAGAGGACATTTTTTCTAGCTGCGAAATACTCAATTCAAAATAGTGAAAATCAAATTTTTGCGAATTTCGCGAATGGTGGTCGAGGTCAAATTTTAACCGTTGGAGGACATTTTTTCTAGCTGCGAAATACTCAATTCAAAATAGTGAAAATCAAATTTTTGCGAATTTCACGAATGGTGGTCGAGGTCAAATTTTAACCGTTGGAGGACATTTTTTCTAGCTGCGAAATACTCAATTCAAAATAGTGAAAATCAAATTTTTGCGAATTTCGCGAATGGTGGTCGAGGTCAAATTTTAACCGTTAGAGGACATTTTTTCTAGCTGCGAAATACTCAATTCAAAATAGTGAAAATCAAATTTTTGCGAATTTCGCGAATGGTGGTCGAGGTCAAATTTTAACCGTTGGAGGACATTTTTTCTAGCTGCGAAATACTCAATTCAAAATAGTGAAAATCAAATTTTTGCGAATTTCGCGAATGGTGGTCGAGGTCAAATTTTAACCGTTAGAGGACATTTTTTCTAGCTGCGAAATACTCAATTCAAAATAGTGAAAATCAAATTTTTGCGAATTTCGCGAATGGTGGTCGAGGTCAAATTTTAACCGTTAAAGGACATTTTTTCTAGCTGCGAAATACTCAATTCAAAATAGTGAAAATCAATTTTTGTGAATTTCGCGATTGGTGGTCATGGTCAAACTTTACCCGTCAGAGGACATTTTTTCTAGCTGCGAAATACTCAATTGAAAAAAGTGAAGCATCCCTTAATTGCCTTCTTGCGACTGCCTCAATGCGGGTCTCATTTTCATTTGGAGTTATTAAAAAGGCAATCGATGTTGAGGTAAACATTTGGATTTTAATTTTTATTTTTGAAATTCAACTGACACCTCTTTTGAAAATATGTGTTATAATTTGACAATAACAGCTGTTTTCAAAAAAAAAGTAAACATACATCACTGACACTAACACAATTGCAAATCTATCGGGCGTGTAAAAACGATAATATCAAAACTGATTTCATACGATACGCTTCCAAGCGTTTATCGTCTATCGTATAGAAATTCATAATAGGGGGGTAAAAGAAAAAAGTTTAATGTTTTTTATCAGTAAAAGAATCAGAAACTGACTTTTATATTAGGTCTGTTCCCGTACTGCACGAAACTGCCCAATTTCACCCAATTTTCATGCAGTTTTAAAAAAATTGGGCAGTTTTGGGCAGTTGGGCAAAACTGCCAAATTTTACCCAATTGTAAAACTGTTTGAAAATTGGGCAGTTTTGGGCAGTTTTGGGCAGTTTCGTGCAGTACGGGAACAGACCTATTATAAGTCAAAAGTAAAAGGAAATTAATGCTTAATATTTTTTTCGACAAAATTTAATCGGCAAATCTAACTTTTATTTTTTTGAATTGAAATAAAAGGAAAATCCCAATTGCTAAAAGACAAAAAGTACAATCATAAAAATGCCAATCGAATCTATAAATCAACCTCTATTATATGGTACCAAACCGTATGAGACATAAAGTAATATTTTTAGGCCCGTTAGCTACTGTTCCGGTTAAAGTTTATCGTCACGATATCCTCTCAAAATGTCAACATTTTCATAGATTAATAATTTTTTATTTTTTTGTTTTTCGGAACGAAAACTCTAATCAGAACAGTAGCAAACGGGCATTAATTTTTTTATAACTCATTTCGAAATTCTCTGTAACAACTCTGAAGAGACTGAAAACAACTTTCGACTCAAGCAGATTTTAAGTTACAGGCGTGACGATATAGCAAAAAATGTTTTTTCATTCGTTAGAACATTTGGACTCAAAGGAGAATTGTAAAATAAGTAACAGTTTGTATCGTCATCGTATATTACAATCATTACTAGAAAATGAATTTCAACTACGGAATATCCGTAACCTAGGCAAATGGTAACAAACCTATTCCAGACAAATCATAAAAATATAACACTAACGAAATTTTTATACCCGACACACTGTGTCGAGGGTATATTGCGTTTGTGTGGTTTGTAATGTACCACCTACTTTGGTAGATAGTTTTGTTCGATTTTGTTTCTGGAGCAATACAGCTGTTAATTTTTGCTAGGTGGCAGCCCCATTTGCGATCAAAAGTAATTTCGCGAATGCCTGCTGGTTGTCCTTCTCTCGCTCCTGCTAGGCCACTGCTGAGTCGAAATCAGGGCTAGTTGCATTGACAGCGTTTGCTGTTCCTTCATTTTTTATCTTAAGGCTGGTCTCCAGTTTGGTAAGGAATGTCAGCAGAAATTTTCTATTTTTTCTCCGAGGAAAAAAGGTAGTACTACAGAACTTTTTAGTGCAACAGAGGCAATCTGTCATATGTCACATGCGAATTTTGGTCGCATCGCATTTTTTTTTCGTAGTCACACATAATTTCCGGATGTTTGGTTTGAATGTGGCGCTTCAAATTGGTGACGTTGTTGTTAACAACGTTTCTGAGTGGTTTTGAGCAAAGTAAAGGGTCGTGGGTGACTTCTGGCCACAAATTCGGGTAAAGCATACCAAAAAATATACTGCAGGTTACTGCTGTTCTCGAGTATCAAGTGAATATGCCTTTTGGATTAATAGATGTTAAAAATGCCTTTAAAAGGGGCGGGCCACGCCTATTTTTGATAAATTCTAAAAGAGGAAGTAATAAAGTATACTATTGCATCAAAAGTTTTCCAAACTGACGTATTGCTTAGTCAAAAAAAGGCCAGGCTTTTTATTCAGGCTGGAAAAAATAAAAAGCCCAGAATAACGATTATTCAGGCTGGAAAAAATAAAAAGCCCAGAATAACGATTATTCAGGCTGCAAAAAATAAAAAGCCTAGAATAACCATTATTCAGGCTGAATATAATAAACGGCAAAAAATAACGGTTAGTTTTTGACTTAAAAATAAAAATCAAAGATTTAAAAATTATGTCTTGAAATTGAAGTCAAGGAGGTGACAATCAAAACTGAGTCATCAATATGTTTGTGCGTCAAGTCGTTGTATTTGCTTTTTTTGTTTAAAGTTTCGCAAATAACTATTATTTTCGGTCCCTGGTTCAAAAACACAAAAGTAATGAAAAACAAGTAAGGGTGTTATAGCCAGGTGAGCCTGTCAATAGAATACCCGACACAGACACACATGTTTAAATAGTTTTTCTTATCAAGAGTTATTTAAGGCCATAAGGGGCCCCATATACCGACCTTTGTTAAATTTCTTTATGAAAACCGCCCTTTTGCCACGCCCACTTTTCCAATTCTTTTGAATTCTAGTTGGAGGCTTAACTATACGCTCAAAATCTAAGTTTCATTGAAATATTTGGAAAAAGTCAGATTTTGGGGCATTTTTGAGATTTTTGTGACAGACCCTAGTACTGGAGGTATCCTTAATATAATAATAGACCTATCAAAGAACTTTTTGGAGAGGATGTTTATGGCTACAAAGGAAGCACAAGTGCCAATTTTCGTTCAAGTCCCATTTGAATTTCGGGTGTAGGAGCCGATATTCGAAAAACGCCCTTCTGCCACGCCCACTTTTACAATTTTTTTAAATCATATTACTTGCCTTAAAATATAATCAAATGCCAAATTTCATCCAGATATCTTGAAAAACTCTGGTTTTAGAGCAGTTTTTGTGATTTTCGTAACAGACCCTAGTACTGGAGGTACCCCTAAAAATGGTCCGATCGGGTCTTGTTCTTACTCATGTCGCGGTGAGCACGCATACCAAATTTTGTCAAGATAGCTCAACTCCTTCGATAAGATAACTGTATACAGATAGACAGACAGACAGCTCGACTGGTTCTGGGTGTTACACACAACCACACAAACGCAATATACCCTCGACACAGAGTGTGTCGGGTATACTTTGGTCTTATGGCGGTCTTGTATACATATATTTTTCGATTAATGAAAACAATTGTTTTTTGCGAAAAACCTTGCTGCAAATTATATTTACTAACATTTATAAATACCATAATGAACTTCGTTCTTATCTGGTGTCTTATGACACAACTCAACTTGTTTAACCTTTTCTTTATCCGAAAACGAAAAAAGAGTACAAAAAAGTGTTTAAAAGTATTCATTTGAGACATTTTAGAAATTATCCTTTATTTTGCCATATTAGGAATCTCATGTCTAAACAAGGCCCACTGCTGATTGCTCTCAAAAACGTGCGAAAAAATAAAGAAAAATATAAAACTATTATCTGATTTTATTGTAAATGTTGTTTGAGATCGAAAATTAACATAAATACTCTGCACGACTCTTCTTATATAAAATAATATTATTAAAACTCAACGTTGTATATTCAAGTGCAGGTACAAGGCATTATCGATAATAATTTTGTTAACTTGCTGCCCATTGCAATGAAAGGCCTTCTTTCTCATTGTTTTTAACTACTTGGTATATTAAGGTCCATTTAGGGCCTCCAAAAAAAATTTTTTTTTAAATCAGTTGCAAGGTGACTATTGGGGGCCTTATTAAGCCTACTCAATATAATTTCTTCCACATCATTTTATTCGGAATACAACAAAGCCAGGGTTTTTCTCCCAACCTTTTTATTAGAACGAAGTTCTTTATGAAACGATAGCGACAGGGGACCTAGTCGAGAAAAAGTGAAAAACCGCTATAAAATCCGCGTTACCTAAATTGAAGTTCGCAAAAAAGGGTATAATAACCTTTGCAAAAAGAAAGAAATATACATATATTTACGTAAAATGACTTGCTGATGCGGCCGAGATATTATACTTTTTTAGGCAACATTTATTTCCGACGATATCCCGAAAAAACAATTAATTATTAAATTCAGAAACTACACAGACACATACAAGCGTAAATGCATTCAAACAAAACAAAACAATATGTGGTGCTGCCAGACTGAACGTTTTCAGAATAACTCCGATTAGTAGGTTTTTGCAAATATATAAGGGCATTTTAGGTAGCTTATAATTTTTTTGCGCTATCAAAGTATACGTCAATTCGTACATAATTAAAACATATTTAAAATCATCGTCTGTACTCCGGGGGCTGCGGATGTAATATCGGTGTGAAAAATATCGATACTTTAAAACATCTTTATGTATGAAAATTCGCATTTTCGAGACTATCTCATTTGCGATGGAAAACCCTTTACATGTATGCTTTTTCAGTTCCAGTATATTCTGCTTATCTAACTTAGCACTTTGAGGGCTCAACGCTGTTAAAGTAAATTGAAAGGAAGTAACGAGCTCACTACTTTGAAGAAAGGAAATCAGAGTTGAAATTTCGATGACAGGTGACAGAAATATAGGAAATGGTTGACTTAAATGCAACCCTGTGAGTCCGATTACTTGTAATAAGCGTATGCGTTCAAGTAGCGAAAGTAAGTCAAAGTACTTATTTGTTTTTATACCCAGCGTAAGCAGGGTATATTAGGGTATCTTGTAACAGCCAGAATTACGCTCCGTAGATATAGACATATATATATAAGTATATTCTTGATCAGGATCAAAAATTGAATCGATTTAGACATGTCCGTCCGTCCGTGTCCGGATATCCTCCGAAACGGCTGGACCAATCAAGTCGAAATGTTGCACACAGGTATATCGGGGTCCGAGTATGATCTGAACTAAAAATGGAAGACATCCACTCACTGCCACGCCCACAAATGAATTTAATGTGTTTTCAGTAAAATGCTTGTAACTTGCGAACCACTCAACACATTTCATTGATATTTGGTGTACTGGTAAACTACGAAAAGGGACATATCCTGGGGAAAATGGATGCCGTCCTCCTCGAGCCACGCCCACAAATAAGGGTTTATCGTAACTTATGAAGTAAAAGGCGTAGAAACTTCAAATTCGCAGCATACTTTGGTTGACCAAAGCGAATGAAAGGTGTAGGAAAAAGTTATGTGTCCCGCCCACTGCCACGCCCACAAATGAAGATTTTTGGTAACTTCCGAAGTAAAAGGCGTAGAAGCTTCAAATTCGCAACATAGGTTGACGAAGGTGAACGATAGGTGCAGGAAAAAAAGTTATGTAGCCCGCCCAATTCTACGCCCACAAATGAAGATTTTTCGTACCATAGTGCGCCAATAATGTCGGGATGCTGGATATTTCAAAGTCGCGCTTGGCCGACTTTAGCTTTCTTACTTGGTTCCACATGTGTTTGGTATTGGAAATTTACTTGCAGCTGCAGAGCGTAGAGCCCTTTAGCGCCCATTTAAGTTACATACCAGCACAAAAATATTCTACGGCAGCATTTTTGTCTGTATTTGTATGAAAATTTCTATTTTAGCTGCATTCAACTTATTTGCACATTCGCTTTAACAGCATCCTGTTTTTGGTTTTTGAAATAAAATTTCATGGTAAAATGTTCCTTTAACAGCCCTGTTGAAAATTTATCTTTTGAATTTCAAACGCTTTCCTATCGACCTAAAATGCCTTTGCTTTGTTAGAATTTTTCAAAAATGTTGATACAAAATTAATAAACCTGGTTTAAGCTCTCATAGCGACTATCATTTGAAAGTTTAAACCATCAAAAAGTTTAAGCTAGGTTGAAGACGATAAACCTCAATTTTTTTTTTTTCATTTCATTTTACTGCATTTTTTTATTTCTAGTCAGTTATGAAAGAATTTTCCTTTCATTACAAAACTTAAATATGTTTTTATACCCAGCGTAAGCGGGGTATATTAGTTTTGTGCAAATCTTGTAACAGGGAGAATTAAGCTCCGGAGATATGGAAAAATATATATAGAAATGATCAGGATCAAAAACTGAATCGATTTAGACAGGTCCGTCTGTCCGTCCGTCCGTCTGTCCGTCCGTCCGTGGTGGGATCTCCTCCGAAACGGCTGGACCAATCAAGTCGAAATTTGGCACAAAGTTATATCGGGATCCGAGTATGATCCTAAGTAAAAATGGGAGACATCCGCCCACTGCCACGCCCACAAATGAATATATTGTGTTTTCAGTAATATGCTTGTAACTTGCGAACCATCCAACACATTCCATTGATATTTGGTGTACTGGTAAACTTTGCGAAAAACCTTGCTGCGAATTATATATACATACTAACATTTATAAATACCATAATGAACTTCGTTCTTATCTGGTGTCCTATGACACAACTCAACTTGTTTTGAATAAAGTCCGACTTTTGGTATGGGCATCAAGACTTTTCAAAATTATCAACAACTTTTAGAAAAACGTTGTTCTTCTTCTCACACAAAATTAGATAAAGCACGTTGTTTTCACTTCTTCCGACTTTGTAGGACGATAACTATTCACTCAGCTACGCAATCGACGCAATTTTTTTGCTTTGTGAAGTAAATATAAACGCTTTAGAACATGCCAAAAATCATTATGCTGGGAGTGCTAGAAATATGTTTTCTGAAAATCAGGCGTTGACCTTATTTGGCTGAACCACCTTATATGAATCATCGCCTCGAATAACGTTGTAAGCGATAATTTTTTTAAACCTTTTTTTCGGACTTTCACTGTCAATAGCACTTTGGCCTTTGAGCTATAATAAAATTATTTTTATTTTGTCAACTCTTGGACATTTCTCAACATTTCAAAACATTAATGAAGTGAAATGACTTTGTTCGTACTGTCTGTCATGACAAATTTCCAAAAATTTGAAATTTGTCGCTTACAACGTTATTGGAGGCGATGATCCATAGGGTAAGTGCTCCTAAGTTCGGCATGTACCAGTGGTCGGCATTTTTTATGTTTAAACTGAAATTACTAAGAATTACGGGACTTATGTACTAAAATAAAAACGAATTCTAATTTCTTAAGAATTTAACTATATATATTTAACGGAAAAATTTTGCTTGGATGAGTACTCTCGGCAGTGTTTCGCCCTCATTCAATGAGTGTCATTCGAAGTGATAAGAAGTGCTTCTTTGCAAAAAAAAAAATTAGTGGAGAACATAACTTTGCAAGGTAAGTTGTTACTTTAACCCTCTCAGCCCCGAATTTTAACCTGCTGTCTAATACCATTATTTTCGACTCAAAACGAAAGGTGATGGTGAGTTGTTGAACCAGGCGAAGCTTTGAGTTGTTTTGATCCATCATATTGGTGCTGAAATAAATTATCTCCAAACAGAAAAAGGCCTATAACTTTTTGAACAACCAACAAAATTACAAAAATTTTATTTTTCCTCATTTTTTGTTATATTATATTTGCGCTTCAAGGTTGCAAAAATGAATAGTAATCAAAATTATTTTTAATCAAAATAACCAATTACTATAAAGTCATTACCTTTGAAAATATTCAAAATTTTAACTATTTTCTACATGTCCACACTCTACGGCAAACAAATTTGAAATAAAAGGATTCTCTTTGAAAAATTGTAACGTATTCTTTTCTTAGACAATTAATCGACGGCACTTTATTAAAATCAAAAAATTTTTCTGCATCACATAGGCGTAGCTGCAAAAAGAAGGAGGACGTTCGAATGTTGCTTATATGCAACATTGGGCACTAAAGGGTTAAATGAAGTAGCTTCTATTCAAAAAGGGTTTCTAAGGGTAGAAAATTTATTGAATAATGATATAAAAGTAAAGAAATATGAAAAAAATGTTTTTTTCTCTAAATTCTATGGATGCCGACATTAGAAACTAGAAATTTTTGAATGTGCCAGTAGCCGGCATAGGGGTGCCGCCAACTGGGAAAACTCAATTTTTCCAAATTTCACTCAAATTTGAGATAATAATTCATTAATCATTTTATGTTCCACTGGGTATACAGAAAAAGAGTTTAAAACAACTTTACCTAGTAGTCGGCATAGTTTAAAGTGAGCTTTTTACTGCCTGCCGAGTATAGGATAGTTGTTATCCTAAAGTCGGCAGCGGTATTTATTACTACTGCTTTTGTTGAACTTAAGAAATCAAAACTAGGTAAATTTTTTATAAACAAAACCTTTTAAAAATTTTGAAATTTCTTCAAGCAAGGTATGGCCACCGGAGGAAAAAGAAATTTTCGTAACTATTCGCAGAAGTCCTTACAAGATGCACTGCTGGAAATAAGGGAACGTGGAATATCCATATTAGGAGCTAGTGTTAAATATAGTATTCCACGTTCCACTTTACAGGACAGGATTCATGGCCGCGTCGCTGAAGGACCGACAAAAATGGGTTCACCAACTGTTCTAACCAACGATGAAGAAGCACGTTTGGAAAAGTGGTGCAATGACCTGGCAAAATGTGGTTTTCCACTGAAAATCGATGATTTGGTAAACACAGTTCAAGCTATTATCAAGAAAGACAAACGGGACACACCATTCGCAAATGATCGTCCAGGGCGAGCAATAATAACGGAAGAAAGTATACGAAAATGGTTTTCCGAATTACAAAACTTTTTAAAAGAAAAAAACGCACTTGATGTTTTGGATGATCCAGCCCGTATTTTAAATGGCGACGAAACAAGTTTTTGCTTGTGTCCTAAGACGGGAAGGGTGCTAGCACCAAAGGGATATCACAATGTTTATTCCATCCAAAGAGGAAATGAGAAAGAAACTGTGACGGTTTTACTCGTTTTTTCGGCAAACGGCAAGACTGTCGATCCTATGGTTGTCTTTCCATTTGTCCGAATCCCAAAAGACATTGTCGCAAGTCTTCCAGAAAAATGGTTTCTTGGAAAGTCAGAGACTGGGTGGATGGTAAGTGAGACATTTTTCGAATATATTGCCAACTGCGTTCATAACTGGCTTATCCAACACAATGTTCAACGACCAGTTATACTGTTTGTGGATGGTCACAAGTCTCACAGGACGTTAGAATTGAGCCAGTTTTGTGGTGATAATCAAATAATTTTATATGCGCTACCCCCAAATACAACTCATATCATGCAACCTGCCGATGTAAGCGTTTTTAAGCCTTTAAAAACTGAGTGGAAGAAAACCGTCCGACAGTGGCAAACTGCGCCTGAAAACTGCAATAAAACTTTAACGAAATCCACTTTTTGTCCCCTTCTTCAAATGGTTCTCACAGATATTAATTTGGAAGATACAATAAGAAATGGTTTCCGAAAGTGTGGCCTTTGCCCATTTAACGCTGACAATGTCGATTATACAAAATGTGTAAGAAATCGCTTAGAAGAATTGACAAACCATCGTAATGGAAATGTTGAACAACTGATTAAAACGGAGTATGATAAAGCCATTGATATTATCAAAGCCATAAGTTCTAAACTACTTGACAGAGGAATTGACTCAAATGTAGTAATTGAAGAAATCCGTGCTTTAAAAAACAAAGACAACATTCAAAATATTGAAATCGTAAGCGATGTTTCAGTTCAGCCAGGTACATATATAATTAATGGTCAAGGAGTTTTGGAAATGACGAATAACAAAAGGGTATCACCAACTTCATCGATATCAGCTAGTTGCTTAACTCCAACATCTTCGAGAACCAAAGAAGCATCACATGCTTTATTTAATGCTTCAATGTGCTCATCCCCAACCTTGAAATCGACTGCCGACTGCCCCTCCCCCAGTTCTTCGATTTGTAGCCAGATTATCAAAAATTTTTTGGTTAATCCTACTACCGCTTCCCCAACAGGTAATTCAAATAATTTTTTGTCTCTTAATTAAGTGTGTATTTTTTCTTATATTGAAATCTTACAGGCTCAAATACATTAATGAAAGTCCCTAAGCCGCCAATTTCACCATCATTTGAAAACCATCTCTTCTTCCCAAAACTATTGCCGTCCGCAGTATCAAAAGCAAGAATTAAGGCCCCGAGTGCGATTTCCGCACTTGCATGGAGGGAGCATATCCAGAACCAAGAGAAACAAAAGCTGGAAAAAGCTCAAGCCGTTAAAGACAGAAAACTAGAGAGAGAAAAAAGGAAAAGGGACAAGGAAAACAAGCAACCAAAATCTAAAAAAGGAAAGCAGAAGCAAGTTTGTACTGCTTGTACAGAAGACTTAGATACTGATGCTGAGGATGATGACTTAAAAAACATAGGCTGTGATAGGTGCCCTCAGTGGTATCATCTGAAATGCACGAAATTCAGAAACCAAAAATTCAGCGATATTGTTGAAAAAGACTTGGTATGCAAAGTAAGCAAAGATCAAAGTGCCTGACCACCTCAAAAGGTGTACATTACCTAGTTGTTAAGCTTTTTTGCTCTTGAGTATTATTTTGTTTCACTTTACTCGTATAACCTATTTTTTTTTGGATATGAAATTTTTTTTTATCATTTCATTAAGGTCGGAAATACCTAAAAAATTTTATTTTAAATAAAAAACAACTTCATTTTGTTCTCGGTTTATTATTTTCTTGAGTATAATATGATATATTACCCTTAATACAAACAAGTAAGAAAGCTAAAGTCGGTCAAGCCCGACTTTGAAATACCCAGCGTCCCGACATTATGAGCGCACTATGTTTTGCTTCTCTATTTGTGGGCGTGGCAGTGGGAGGGCAACATAAATTATTTCCCTACACCTTTCATTCGCCTTGGTGAACCTATGTTGCGAATTTAAAGCTTCGACGCCTTTTACTTCGGAAGTTACGAAAAATCTTTATTTGTGGGCGTGGCAGTGGGAGGGCAACATAAATTATTTCCCTACACCTTTCATTCGCCTTGGTGAACCTATGTTGCGAATTTAAAGCTTCGACGCCTTTTACTTCGGAAGTTACGAAAAATCTTTATTTGTGGGCGTGGCAGTGGGAGGGCAACATAAATTATTTCCCTACACCTTCCATTCGCCTTGGTGAACCTATGTTGCGAATTTGAAGCTTCTACGCCTTTTACTTCGGAAGTTACGAAAAATCTTCATTTGTGGGCGTGGCAGTGGGCGGGCCGCATAAAATTTTTTCCTACACCTTTCATTCGCCTTGGTGAACCTATGTTGCGAATTTCAAGCTTCTACGCCGTTTACTTCGGAAGTTACGAAAAATCTTTATTTGTGGGCGTGGCAGTGGGCGGGCCACAAAAAATTTTTTCCTACACCTTTCATTCGCCTTGGTGAACCTATGGTGCGAATTCGAAGCTTCTACGCCTTTTACTTCGGAAGTTACGAAAATTCTCTATTTGTGGGCGTGGCAGTGGGCGGGCTACATAAATTTTTCTTCCTACACCTTTCATTTGCCTTGGTCAACCTATGCTGCGAATTTGACGTTTCTACGCCTTTTACTTTACAAGTTACGATAAGCCCTTATTTTTGGGCTTATTTGTGGGCGTGGCTCGAGGAGGGCGGCGTCCATTTTTTGCCAGGATATGTCCCTTTTCGTAGTTTACCAGCACACCAAATATCAATGGAATGTGTTGAGTGGTTCGCAAGTTACAAGCATTTTATTGAAAACACAATAAATTCATTTTGGGCGTGGCAGTGGGCGGATGTCTCCCATTTTTACTTAGGATCATACTCGGACCCCGATATACATGTGTGCCAAATTTCGACTTCATTGGTTCAGCCGTTTCGGAGGAGATCCGACCACGGACGGACGGACAGACGGTCAGACGGACAGACGGACATGTCTAAATCAATTCAGTTTTTGATCCTGATCATTTCTATATATATTTTTCTATATCTCCGGAGCTTAATTCTCCCTGTTACAAGATTTGCACAAAACTAATATACCCCGCTTACGCTGGGTATAAAAAGGCTCAACTTTCGCTAAAATTGTATGAAGTTGTGCCCTTTTGTGCTATATGCCGACAATAGGACCATAACATGCCGAAAAGTGGGAAATTGGTGCCGACTATAGGCAAAAGTGGTGTTTTTTACAAAATCTGTAATTTTTTCAATATTATTACAAAAATTATGAAATTTGATTTATTTAATCTGAATTAATACAAATAAACAAATTGTAACGAAAAGTCGCCAACCCAATACCACATCCACACACACGAAGGCTGTAGCTTAAAACAGAAAATTTTCTTAAACTGCCAACTACTGGTGCACTTACCCTACGTATTTCGAATTTTTTATAAATAGGACTATGCTTATGAGTGGGTTTTATCTCCTCAAAGAAATTCAATTGTTAGAATTAATGACTTAAAGAGTTTATATAAAGCGCCTATTGGGATGAAATAAAAAAAAATTTTATGACCTTCAAAGTTTAAAAAAAAATTATACCCAAAGACTTTGGCATTTTTTTTACAACATACCCATTAATAACGTTCTGTCAATTTCCTTTATTTTGTTCAAATACTTTCACTTTCTTGAATATAATTTAATTTCTCTTATTTGTAAGAAGATTTACTTTAATTTTAGTTTAAAACGTCGAATAAGCGTATTTTTTCCAATAAAATCTTTGAATATTGTTCGAAACTACTTTTAATTTTGTTAAATTAATTTGATATAAGAATTCAGAAAACCTCGTAAGTACACTTGATAGCGAATATTTTAAACATAACAATAAATATTTACAAAATACGATCTCGGGTTTATTTTTTAATTGTCTGCTCATAATTTGTTTTAAATGTGTTAATAATATACGTTTAATAGCAGCTGTATTCAGTTTTGCTCCAAACTATGTTTTTGTACTTACGAGGTTTTTGAATAAACTGCTCGATATTTCTTTTATTCGTCTTTAGCGGTGTTATAGTGAAAAAACCAATGACACACAGAAAACAAGTAAGGGTGTTATAGTCAGGAAAGCCTGACAATAGAAAACCCGACACAGACACACATCTTCAAATAATTTTTAATATCAGGAGTTGTTTAAGGCCATAGGGGCTCCATATACCGACTTTTGTTTAATTTCTTTATGAAAACCGCCCCTTTGCCACGCCCAATTTTCCAATTTTTCGGAATTCTAATCGGAGGCTTGAATATACGCGAAAATTCTAAGTTTCATTGAATTATTTGGAAAAAGTCAGATTTTGGGGCAGTTTTGAGATTTTTGTGACAGACCCTAGTACTGGAGGTACCCTTAATAATAGACCGATCAAGAAAATTTTCGGCCAGGATGTTTATGGCTACAAAGGAAGTATAAGTGCCAATTTTCGTTCAAGTCCCATAGGCGTTTTGGGAGTAGGAGACAATTTTCGAAAAACGCCCTTCTGCCACGCCCATTCTCGAACTTGTTCTTACTCATGTCCCCGTGAGAACGCATACCAAATTTCGTAGAGATAGCTCAACTCCTTCGATAAGAAAACTGTTTACAAACAGACAGACAGACGGACATGTCTAAATCGAATCTCCTGGTGACGCTGATCATTTCTATATATATTTTGTATGGTCTATCTCGACTGGTTCTGGGTGTTACACACAACCACACAAACGCAATATACCCTCGACACAGAGGTTGTCGGGTATAAAAAGATCGGAAAACGGGTGATCTCAAATTACGGGAAAACTGTCCGACAGAAATTTGTTTGCCATTTTCGTAATCTGCGGAAAAGTTTACTATAGAATTCACATCTTTGGGTCTCGGAGATTTTTGGTGTAAAGTAGTGTTATTGGAAGTGTTCGAACCGCAAAGTTTTTTCTTTGAATTGTTTAAAGTGCAAAGCTTTTGACGTAAGAAAGCGAAAAAAAAGAGCTAAATACAATAAGAAAGAGCCACAGCGCCACAGTGACAATTAAAGTCAATTTTGGCGCCAAAACACCAACTGTGGCAACCGTGCTAGTATCTACTTCAATTAAAACTTTCTGGTTCACATAGGTATATGACGAAAAAAAACTGAACTATCAAATCTCTCCATTCTCCATGAAATCAAATAAATTGAAAAATACCAATATAATATAATGATTCTACCGTAATCTAAGCTCCCAAAGAAAAAGTTAAGCAACATTTGCTCTATATTCTTTTTTATGTCTTATAATAATACTTATAAGCAAAAGCACATTTTCGATGACGGGCAAATGTTATCAATTAATATTGACAATTCAAGTCTTCATTTTCCCCTCTTACATTAGGGCAACTATTGCCGGAAATATTTTGGTTTACGGGCGAGATGAAGCGGGGAGGGGTCGATTCTCTTCATCCCGCGCTTCGTCTCGCCCATAAAACAAAATAAATTCCTGCAATAGTTGCCCTAATGTAAAAGGGTACATTGGAATATTAGAGGAAATTAAAAAGAGGAATAGAAATAATTAGGTCAACAGCTGTTTCAATGCCCGTGTTAAATAAATATTAATACATGTGGGAATAAATATCGTCCATACTACATTGTATTGATATTTAAGAAGATAGATTGTTAATTGGGTATACTAATCAAAATCTACCTGGTTAAATTTCTTTTCAATCGACACAATCGTTATTTCCCATTTTCGTTATAGAAAACATTGAATTTGTGAAATAATTTTGTTTACTTACCGTTTTCTGTTTTTTCTTCGTCCACGAGTCGCCCTCGCTCATTGTAAACAAACGTACACGGTGTTCCACGCAATCAACTGAACTCAAGTAACCAAACAGCAGAGCCAACCAGGGGTGCCAGAAAATGTCTATAATAGTGGTGTTACGAATGTGGTTTTTTAAACATTCGCGAATACGAATGCAAATGCGAATATATGTCACCGATATTCGCGAATGTTCAGTTTTAAATTAAGCGCGACTTATCTTTGCTTTGGTATTGACAGCTGACGTGCCGTGTAAGTCGACAGTCAGACACACGAACAAATTTTCTGAAACAATTATGTAAGTAAAGAAAGACGTGCGAAGAAAAAGACGGTTGTTTGTTATATGTGCTGCGCTTCTCTTTGTTTCTCATGCAATCAAATGGAATTGTTCCGAAACATGTTCGTGTGTTTGACTCTCGAGTATGCCCCACATATATTTTGTTAGAGCGTTGCCCTATGTTCCAAAAAAATAAGTTATTTAACTAATCTGTTTCCGTAAAGAAAATGAATTTACATTTGTTCTCCAAGCATTTTTTGAATAACTTTTAAATATTGTTTTGAAATCTAAAAATCAATACACATATCAAATCAATCTACATAAAAGAAATATTTGACATCCATAGGATTTGTATATTTTTCAAACGTGATATATAATATGTATTGTGCTATGTATTCGCAAAATATTCGCATAAAATTTTGCGAATGCTAATGCGAATGTCCAGTGTTATGCGAATATTCGCGAATGCGAATATTCATAACATCACTAGTCTGTAACACACAGCGATGCCTTTTTTAGTCAGATCTGGCCGTCTTTTAATCGGTTTAGTAGCTAAAACCATTTATTATTTATAAATCTAGCCTTTTTTCCTAGGTCAATGAAGCCTACGACAATAATGCTATGTTCTCATTAGGCCGGGTCAGGGTTATCGGCGAAACTCTTAGAGCCTATACTGAGATATGCAGTAAGTAAAGTTTCCATAAGAAATACGTGCAAAAAAAATTGAAAAGTACTTCGAAGTAAATACTTTACTTTCGCTTATACTGAGATGTCAAGTAATCAAGTGCGCAGGGTTGCATGCGACTTGCCTGCTTTACTTCGCCATAGAAATGAACATGTCCATTTTTTATACGAAGTAAATGCCAGGACAGCTGATTGCGGCACATTTTTCAAATGAAATACTGACACTGACTTCGAAGGTGTTAAATTGTTGCCATACTTTGAAGAATTAAACGAGCGTCAATATAGTTGTCTCTCTTACACTTTATGATGTTGTAGCGAATAGGCTCCTAATGTGCAAGTATTTACTGCATATCTCAGTATAGGCTCTAACTCTGAGGTTAGCGCAGAGTTGCATTTGAAAATTTCAGTTACATTTGCTAACACTGAGTACAAAAACCGGGTAAAAATTTAAAACGACACTCGCAGGAAGCTTTCACGTGCAGAAAATGATTGGGGAAGAATGCTCGTATTTGGATATGTAAATTTTGATCACAGGTCATGGAACGTTTTGTGAAGCCACTTTCACTATTAGCTCCATTAATCTTTGTTTATTCCTGCGGACATTGCAATGGTCTTCTAAAATTATTGCTTCCAATATTCCTTTGGCTTTTTGATCTTTAAACATTTCTAATAAAGCAAAATCCATTTGTATTTACAATTTCTCCATGATATACCTTGCGCGTTTTTTAGTTTTCAAACTCCCAAGCCGGACATTATCGCAAGCATGTAATGAAAACAGCGGCCATCTCGTAACAAACTTCATTATTATTAACAGTTAGGGTTAGTAAGGCGAGTAGCCGCAGTATGAATTTTCACCACTTCGGAAGTAGGGCAGAAGAAGTGAACTTTCCGGCTGGGTCATATGACGTTAGTAAAGCTGCCCACAAACGCATATATAAATCCATCAATCGGTTGAAATATACGAAAAATTGCGTGTTTGTGGCTTGGTTGACAAACAGATCGCAAGTTTTCAAAAATTTTTGATAAACTGCTTTGTTTCTCAATCAGTTTGCATGTCTGTAGCCTTGCTTACAGTTTTCAGCTTTTTTGCTTCTCCTTCGTATCACTTCGTGTGACTTTTGTTCATATGTTGCTCTCTTCGAAGAGTAAACTACGCGACGTTGGCGCGACGATGAAAAAACACAAAGTAAAATCCATCAACAGATCCATCGTGTGTACCAAAACGATTTCAACCGATTGATGGATTTGTATATGCGTTTGTGGGCAGCTTAAACCCTAACTCGCTCGAAGCTCATATGATCGCTTTGAGTTAAACTTTAACCGTTGCCGCGCGTTGCCGCACCGCAGACATGCCAGTCATGTACAGGTACCCTAAAATGCCCTTATACAAGGCTGGTCTCCAGTTCGGTAAGGAATGTCAGCAGAAATGTTCTATTTATTTCTCCGAGGAAAAATTGTAGTACTACAGAAATTTTTAGTGCAACAGAGGCAATATGTCATATGTCACATGTGTCAAAAAAGTGAAACGAAACACAGAAATTAAAAAGGCGCGATTATAAACGTTCAGAATAAAAAGCGCGCGCATACGTATAAAACAAAGGAAAAACCAAAAAGGAAAATGGATAACAACTTGTAAGCATTAAGAAGTTATTGTTTGCAATGTAACGTGTGTAAATATATTGCATTTACTCTTTATTTTAGAAATGATATGGAGTTCTTGGTTTTTTTTGGCGTTTTTCTCCATGTTTTTCTGAAAAAACCCGAAAAATGAATGCACTATTTCTATACAATCACAACTGACCTACATCACTTGTCAAAATTTCTCCAAGAAACAATTCATTTGCAATATTTCTGCTGATAGCCTGGGCTACCGTGCACATTTTATGTCAAAAAAACCTATTAAAATATGTACTACTTTTTTGCCGAACTGGGGACTGCATGCAGAAAATTTCTTGAAGAAATATTTCTTAAGCATTTCTTTGGCTTTTTTTTATATCTCCACTAATCGGAGATATTCTGAAAACTTTCAGTCTGGCAGCACCACTTTTTGTTTTGATTGTTTTGAATGCATGTATGCATGTGTGCATATAGAACTATAGCTGCAACTTCGGCCAAATTGTGGCGCGTTATGGCATGATTTGGTGAAAAAGTTCAATTGTGGTGAACCACGCCATAAGTCGAGTGTTGTGGTGAACCACGTAATAGAAAGTGTGGTGTACCACGTAATAGCTTTTGGCCGAAGTTGCAGCTATAGTTCTATATGCATGTGTGTGTCAGTGTTATTTCTGAATTTAATAATTAATTGTTTTTTCGTGATATTGTCAGAGTTAAGTATCGCCTAAAAAAGTATATGATCGCGGCCGAATCAGGAAATTATTTTACATAAATTTATATATATTGCTTTCTCTCTGCAAAGGTTAATACACCCTTTTTTTGCGAACTTCACTTTTTGGTAACGCAAAATATAGTGCGGGAGCTAGCACGTGTCTTACCCTCCTCATAAGCGCCGCATTCCAAATGTATCTTAAAAGACGGGGTTTTACTCGTACATCACAAAAATCGTTTGCTGCCACCTCAGAGAGGTGGCATAAGGGGCCAAAATCGACCCCCAATGGGTGAAAAAATGGCCAAAAAAGCGCGATCTGCGCCGCGGTTGAAATTTTGCTGAGTGGTAGATCAATGGCTTACTAAGCGAAAAATCATTTGCTGCCACCTGTGGGAGGTGGCTAAGTCTTGCTGCCAGTCGATTGAAGTTGCAAAATCTAGGGGTCAACCCTCCTCATAAGCGCCGCGCTTGAAAATTTGGATTCAGTTAGGGAATATACTCACTAACACGAAAATCATTTGCTGCCACCTGTGGGAGGTGGCGAAGTGTTGCTGCCAGGACGATAAAGTCCGCGGCGCCAAGCGAATGGACAAGTTTGCAACTGAAGTCTGTTCGCAAACACTTCTGTTATAAATAGCGCAAAGACTTAAGACACGAGCTGTAAAGATGTGACATAATATAAATGGTTTTCCTAAAAACGCAGAGCAGATTATATAAGTTTCTGGTATCAATCAACCAAGTTTTAAGTTTGGTTTAGATCCGATAACGTTTAATGGCCCCGCAAGTCGATCAAAGTTAAAAAATTCTGAACAAATTCCAAGTAAAGCTGAATTTCCAATAGCGCAGGAGGTGCGTAACGTGAATTCCTGTAAATGTTCAACACCTGAAAACATATGGAACGACGTCCAATCAACTTCCTGCATGCTCACGCACACGCAAAAGTTCGAAAAATGGAATATTTCCTGCGCGTGGGCAACATGACAGCTGAGTATAACAGTTGAAGAAAGGAATATAACAGTGTTGTAGAAACTATTGAGTACTTTTTTATGGTACTTGGTACTACGGAGGTATGCTTTTCTTCCTTAATGAATTAATATGCATTAAATAATGTTTTCATTTAAGCTTCTATGTCTATATATATGATTTCTATAACTTATTTGCTTAGTAAAAGGGAATATTACATTCCGTTCATAGAAAATAAGACGAGTATAAGAGTAGCTAAAAATGTACTGAGTCAAGTTCACATTCAAAACCGCAGCACTGACATGCTCATGCACACGCATTATTGGAAATTGCATTTTTCCTGCCCCTTCTGCAGCAGGAAATTTCCTGCAGCTCCTGCGCTATTGGAATTCAGGCTTAAAGCAAGCAACGTATCGCCTCAGCTTGTGTACGTATGGATGTGTGTAGCATTGTACAGAATGCGTTGCACAGTGGGAAAGAGTAGAAGGAGTAGTGGAGACTTTCGGTTCTTGAATAAGTATCACAGATAGAGGTAACAATTATATCAATATTTTACATTTATTTACATTTATTTACATTAGTCTTGTTTTTATGGTAATTTATATGCAATAATAATAATTATTAGTATCATTAAAAGACTTGAAATAACTTAATGTAACGTTCAGACTAGTGATGGGCGATACCGATACGATAGTATCGGGTATCGATACTTTTGGGGCGATACTATCGAAATTTGGCATCGATTCTTTCGCAGCGCGATACTTACTAGTATCGATACCTGGGGACTTAATTTAGAGTATTCTGTCTGAATTGGGTACTCGTTGGAACATCTGTTCCTTGCGAAAGACTTTTTTCAATGGCGGCTTTTATAATGGATGAGTGCGGGAATTGACTTTCGCCAGAGCATTTGAAAAGAAGAATTTTCCTTGCTGCTCTGAACCAACAATATTGGTTTTCCCAATAATAGGCCAATTCACAGCTCATGCTAAATTAAGGTTTAATTCGCTAATTTGCTTTTTTTTTGGATTTTCATTAAAACTGCTCAAAATACTGTACATAATTTGCATATATAATATAATACATACATTTTAAATACATACGCTGAAAATATTTTTTAAGTATTTCATATTTTATAATTTCTTTAGAAATCGTATTACGATCATCGTAATGATAATGCGGGTAAGGAAGAGTTTAGCCTATTATTGCGCTTCAAAGCACTTATTTACACAGGGGAGCGGATATAAAAATGGGTATCGTTTTATTCGATACTATATCTTGGTATCGATTCCATTAGCCGCATTAGAGCATTTGAAAAGAAGAATTTTCCTTGCTGCTCTGAACCAACAATATTGGTTTTCCCAATAATAGGCCAATTCACAGCTCATGCTAAATTAAGGTTTAATTCGCTAATTTGCTTTTTTTTTGGATTTTCATTAAAACTGCTCAAAATACTGTACATAATTTGCATATATAATATAATACATACATTTTAAATACATACGCTGAAAATATTTTTTAAGTATTTCATATTTTATAATTTCTTTAGAAATCGTATTACGATCATCGTAATGATAATGCGGGTAAGGAAGAGTTTAGCCTATTATTGCGCTTCAAAGCACTTATTTACACAGGGGAGCGGATATAAAAATGGGTATCGTTTTATTCGATACTATATCTTGGTATCGATTCCATTAGCCGCGATAGTATCGTTGT
This sequence comes from Chlorops oryzae, assembly GCA_020466095.1. Lineage (NCBI taxonomy): Eukaryota > Metazoa > Arthropoda > Insecta > Diptera > Chloropidae > Chlorops > Chlorops oryzae. The sequence continues at coordinate 105,030,047 of CM035806.1, forward strand.
ATCGATACTGGTTGGACTTGAGTATCGCGATACCCAAGTATCGATACTGGTTTCGGATTTGCCCATCACTAGTTCAGACGTATGTCGAAATCCCGGGATTTCAGAACAAAATTTAAATCGCCCCGAAAATTTGGAATAACTGAAAGCCTGGGATTACGACAAACGTCTGTCAGCGCCATAAAGAAGGAATGAAAATATGAAGCATAGACAATCAAATTCAAAGAACGTCAATCAAATCGCCTCACTGTCAAACATCCATACGTACTAAAGGGCTGCGCAAATGCATTTGGATCACCATACAAAACATTTTCGCGGAGCGCAATTACATTCGCTCTCTCACTCTCATTTGGCGATAGCGTTGCGGTGAGCACATATATTTGGTAGTGTGTGTAAACGAAAAACGCGTTGAAAGCAAAACAAATGAATAACTGTCTTGTTCGCATTAATTATGTAAATCAAAAAGACTTGCAAGAGGAGTTCAAGTAAGCAAGTATTTGGAGTACTTGAGTAACACTACTCGACACCAAAAATTTCCACGAACAAAGATATGAATTCTATAGTAAAATTTTCCGCTGATTACGAAAATGACAAAAAAAAAAAATTTTCTATCGCACAGTTTTTTCGTTGTTGTCGTCTCTAGAAATTGGGCACGTACAAGCAGTTAGTTTTTTAAGGGATTTTTTTTGCATTTATAAACAGAGAAAATCAGATATTATAAAGATTTTTTAAAGAATGATTGTACCATTTTAACCTGTAGAATTTATTTTAACATTTATTTTTTCGTTTTAGTAATAGAAAAATTCACGTGCTACAAAAAACTGATTTCCGAGTTTTTGGTCTTGTTTAATTTAGACGTTAGTGTGGCATCCATGGACAACAGATGGTGCCAAATGGAACGAGTCAATAGTGCAAATCTATATGACTGGTCACCTCGCCGCGTAGACGTCAGCTTTCGCGCTCGGAAAGTTTGTTTAAATAAAAAGTAAATTACGCCGAATATCAACGATATTGCTGGTCGAGAGCCACCATAAGCGAAAGGCCAATTGAGGAACACCAAGATCTGGTTGGAGGATAGCAGCTGTGATCATCCAAAGGTGAGAAGTAATTTTTCCAAAATTAAATAAGAACCCTTAGGCTTTGTTGTTGCCTTGGGCTCCGTCATTTAACTCTATTGTTTATTTTTTCACATACTTCCCTGTATTTTTCCACTAGCGACCGACTAAAACCGCTATCTAGTATAGACGCTCACCATAACAGCTTTGAAGCTGGTGCTTTTCGAAGCTCAGCTTCAAACTAAATATAAAAAACGTACGCATGCCAAGCGAAAGCTCTACACGAACCCATAGTCACTCTGTAGGCACTCAAAATGTTAAGAATGCTTATGTAGTAATTAACGAAGCTAATTCGTCAATTGATAAACGCTTACAAACCGACGAACAGTGGCTTAGCCAGCGCGCAACAACACCACCAACAAGTAAAAGCACCGAAAAAAATAGCCAAATAGCTACATACACTAATACTCCTGACAATGCGCACAAAGCAAAATCAAACGAGTTGGCGATCCAGACAGGCATGGATCGCTACGTTAATATTAAAAGGAAGCTCAGCCCTCAAAAAACAAATGTGGGCAAAGCTAAAGTTAATAAAACCACTTCAACTTCGGCTCCAACAAATGTTTTGGCGGGTAATAGATTTGCTGCGTTAAGTGAAAACGCAAGTTCTGAAGAGAGCACTAGTAATTCGGCTCCTAAAACGCCAAAACCACCTCCAATTTACCTTCGTGAGCGTAGCTCCAATCTCTTGGTAACGAGTTTAACTCAAATTATAGGGAAAGATAATTTCCACATAACTCCACAAACTCGGGGAAACATTTACGAGACCAAAATTCAGGTCTATAATGAGAATAACTATCGAGTTGTGGTTAAACATTTCGATAATAATAAAAAGAGGTACTACACATACCAGCTCAACAGTAGTAAAGGTCTGTCCGTCGTTGTTAAAGGGTTGGAATCAGATATAGAACCGGCTGAGATAAAACAAGCGCTTGAGGAAAAAGGCTTCCAGGTGAAATCCGTAATTAATATTTTTAATAAACAAAAAGTGCCTCAACCCATGTTTAAAATAGATTTATGCCCCCACTGCACAAAATTAAAGAAAAATGAGAATCATCCCATTTACAATCTGCGGTATCTTCTTCACCGTAGTATTGTAGTTGAGGAACCGCTTAAGCGAAGCGGGCCTGTTCAATGTGCGAATTGTCAGGAATATGGCCATACAAAGTCATATTGTACCCTACGCGTTGTATGCGTTATATGTGGAGAGTTCCACCATTCTACAAACTGTAACTTTAAGGGTAATACGGACCAAATTATAAAAAAGTGTAGCAACTGTGGGGGAAATCACACAGCAAACTACAGAGGCTGTCCTATCTATAAGGAACTTAAAAGCCGACTAGCGCAGCAAAAGCAAGCTGCACGCAACCCTCAAAATAAAATTTTGATGGTTCAAGGCCCTCCGCCTCAAAATCTTGTACCAAACGCGTCTGTTAACCCCAACTTTTCTTACGCCAGTGCATTAAAGTCCGGAATAAACTCCCAAAATCCCCCTCAGCCACAAAGTAGTAGTTTAGAAAATATGATTTTCAGTCTGACACAGTGTATGACTCAATTCATGTCAAGCATGCAAAATACTCTTAAAGAGTTAGTTCGAGCACAAAACCAAATGCTCCAAATTCTTATCGCTTAAAAATGAGTTTACTAAACATATGCTCATGGAATGCAAACGGCGTCCGCCAACATAAGCTAGAATTAGTTCGCTTCCTCTCCAAGCAATCTGTTGATGTCATGCTGCTCTCAGAGACGCATTTAACATATAAAAATAATTTTTCCATTCCTGGTTATCAATTTTATAAAACAAATCACCCTGACGGAAAAGCGCATGGCGGTACTGGGATCTTAGTCCGAAGCAGGATTAAACATTTTCCCCTGCAGTCATATGCTGAAAACTTTTTGATGGCAACGTCAATTTGCCTACAAAATCGAAGCAATAACTTAGTTTTGTCTGCTGTTTATTGTCCTCCGCGTTTTTCGGTAAACGAGGATAAATTTAAGGCTTTCTTTAGCACTTTAGGTAATAAATTCCTAGCAGCTGGAGATTTTAATGCGAAACACACGCATTGGGGCTCCCGTCTGATAAGCCCGAAAGGAAGGCAATTGTATAGCACCCTAATTAACAGCATGGGCAGGCTTGATTTTTTATCACCTGGTCAGCCTACATACTGGCCCTCTGATCCAAGAAAAATCCCCGACCTCATTGACTTCGCCATTGTCAAAGGGGTAGATAGATCTCGCGTTACAACCACGACAACTTTCGATCTCTCATCAGATCACTCACCTGTACTTTTTCATCTAGCTGAAAGTGCGATAATTACTGATTTACCCTTCAGATTGACGTCTTCTAAAACTAACTGGATTAAATATAAGAAATATATAGCCACTCTTATTCATACCAGATACTCTATAGACTGCATAGAACACGTTGATGAAGCTACAAATGTACTGAATTCTATGCTAACGACAGCGGCAGAGCAGTCAACGCCTTGCATCGAAAACAATGCAAAGAATCATACCTTTACCAATAGCGAAATCGAAAGACTTGTGAACGAAAAACGCAGGCTAAGACGCGAATGGCAACAACATAGATCCCCAGAGGCTAAGCTTAGACTTAAAGCCGCAACAAATGAGCTAAGCAAAGCTCTCTTAAAATTTAAAAATGACGAGTGTAGGAAATATGTTTCGAAGCTTTCCCCACAGTCCTCCGGAAAATCATCTTTATGGAAAATAAATAAGTTTATTAAATCTCCAAAAGTGGGGGAATCTCCCATAAGAGACACCAACGGCGCTTGGGCACGTAGTAGTGAAGAAAAAGCTACTGCCTTTGCTGGGCATTTAAAGTCAGTTTTCCAACCAAAACCCCCTGAAATAAATTGTGAAATGCCTACACTTCAAATAAATTCTCAAAATTACCCAATCTATTTCCACTCAAACGAAATTAAAGCAATTATTACAAGCCAATTATCCCCCAAAAAAGCACCTGGAGAGGACAACATAACTCCTAAAATGATTATTGAGATGTCATACATTGCCATCGTGTTCATTACAAAGCTTTTCAACGCGATAATTCGATTTGCATATTTCCCTCAAGCTTGGAAATCCTCCTTAATAACTATGATCCCAAAACCAGGCAAGGATGCAACCATGGTGTCTTCTTATCGACCCATAAGCCTTCTTCCAAGTATTTCCAAACTTTTTGAGAAAGTACTGCTTTCCAAATTGACTTCATTCGTTTCTGAAAGGGATATAATTCCGCACCACCAATTTGGATTCCGTAAAAATCATGGGACTATAGAGCAGGTAAATCGCATAACTAATGAAATAAGGAAGGCTTTTGAATACAAAGAATACTGCTCAGCCATATTCTTGGACGTGGCTCAAGCGTTCGACAAAGTATGGCATGAAGGACTTATTCAAAAAATTAAATTTCTTCTCCCTCGTACTGTGCATGCAATACTTTCATCCTACTTAAAACATAGGAATTTTAAGGTCAAATATAAAGCTTTTGTTTCACAAAGCATAGAAATCAAAGCAGGAGTGCCCCAAGGAAGTGTTCTTGGACCCTTCCTATATTTACTATATACGTCAGATTTCCCTGTAAACAGTAGTCGTACAACATCCACTTTTGCCGATGACACAGCCATATTAAGCCGCCATAGATGCCCGATTTCTTCCACTTCTAACCTGCAAACGCATTTAAAAGTGGTTGAAAAATGGTTAGGAACATGGCGAGTGAAAGTTAACGAGCAAAAAAGTAAACATGTTACATTTACACTTAAAAGGGGCATCTGTCCCCCTTTAAGAATAAACAACATAATAGTACCAGGGACGGACAATGTTGTTTACTTGGGTATCCACTTGGACAAACGTCTCACATGGCGCAAACATATTGAAGCTAAACGAACCCAAATGAAACTTAAAGCTATTAAGCTTCATTGGTTAATTAATCATCGTTCCCCCTTAAAAATCGAATATAAAATCCTTTTATATACTAGTATTTTAAAGCCAATATGGTCATATGGCCTTCAGTTATGTTGTAATGCAAGTTCGTCAAGTATAGAATTGATTCAAAGATGCCAATCAAAAATTCTCCGTTCAATTACAGGTGCGCCATGGTATAAACGGAACGAAAATATTCATCGTGACCTTAATATCCCTTTGGTTAAAGAGGAATTAGTGCGTCTTCAAAATTCCTATTTGGATAAACTCCAGCGGCGTCCAAATGAAATGGCTAGGTGCTTAGCCTCAACATCAACGCAATCGAGGCTAAGAAGAAACGATCGCCCGACCGCTACACACGCCCTACAAGTCGAGCGGCGAGGTTCACGACATTCGTCCCCCGTCGTTGGTCTCCGACAGCATCCCCGTCGATGACGAATCCAGTTTACGATCACCGTTCTGCGTCGCTTGACTTTCGACTTAATCCCGTCGGTAACGTTGCGATAACGGCTCGCGAGCTGTCGATTTGTCTCCGACTGTGCTCCCCGTCGACGACGTATACGACGACGGATGTCGATAGCCTCGCCTCGCTCGATTCTACGGCAATCGGCTGCCAATTTTACCCAATATGGGCTCCGTCGACATTCGACAGTTATAGCAACATTGGCACAAACCGCCCAACCACGAAGAAGCTGTTTTGTTTGCCACAGCATCGTCGATCCCCCGTTTTAAAGCCGGCACTGCGATACACTCCTCGACACACACGAAATGTGTTGTGAGCCTCGTATACAAACCGGCACCGACACCCTACTTCGGAAACATCGCTCCAAACGGCACACGAAAATATTACTTAAGTCCGGCTAGAAGGTTCGAGGCGCGTTTTTGCCAATGTCGCTATATAAAGTATGAATAAATTTTATGTAGTGAAATTTTGTATTAGTTTAAGATTTTAAAACATATTGTTAGTTCTTAAGATTAAGAAGATTCAATAAAAAAAATAACCGCAAAAAAAAAAAAAAAAAAAATAGTGCAAATCGATGGTGAAAATAGTAACCGACTACAATTTGAAAGGAGACTTCGTTGTAGGGGTTTTTATAAAATTCATAAATGCTGCCTTAAAACCAAAATTTTTTGAAATACATAGTGGAATTATTTATTCGGACTTAGTTAAGGGCATAAAATGTAGATTCCAAATATAGAAAAGTGGCCGCGCCAAAAGGCGTTATTCCAAAATTGAATTTGACACCCAAAATTCACATGGCGCTTGAAACAAAGACGGCATAAAAATTTCTTTTTTAATCGTTGAAATCCTCTACAAAAATTGATTTAATCGACACATTTTTGTGAAATGGGGAATTTGAGCTTTGTTTTAGCCTCCGATTAAAAAATATGTAGCTGTTTATCTGTGTAGGGTATACTATGGTCTGGTTCGCTTTACTATAACACCCTTACTTTTTTCATTTTGAAACATGAATTTTAAAAATATATACGGGCATGTCGCAGAAATCGAATACGACACAAAATGTTCGATTTCGCTTAAATTTGTATGGAAATTTCATTGAATTCGAATGTTTTCAATCGTATTCGATTTCTGTGACATGCCCGATAAATTCCTTTTATGTCGAATTATCTTGCTTTTTATTTGGTTTTATTATGTTTTAAGAACTCTTTTGAGTACTCGGTTCAGTATCGATAAAAGCTTTGCGCTTAGAGTATTTGTGCATCGCTGACGAAGTCGTTCAATTTAAATGCAATATTGAATACTGATTTGCGGGGGTCGCAGATACTGAAATGTACTCTAAAATAAAGGAGCTCTCTACTTTGTTGTTTGCAACTTAAATTTTACCTAAAAAGGTTCAAAATATAAAGTTACGGCATGTTTAAAAATCGCAAATTCTTCGAGTTATTTTTGACAGCCAGCTGTATTTTACTCAACTTCACCACATCATTTGGAGCCATCCCAACAAACACAACGATATCGTAACGATATCGAGGCAATATCGTTTTCTCTTAAAAATGTTTCGCGACGATAATTCGAGACGATATCGAGACGATTTCGATATCGTGAGAGAGTCACTTATCATTAGCGAATCGAGATTTTCATCGTTCTCGAATCGTTAACGAGCCTTAACTCGAATCGCTAGCGAATCGAGATTTTCATCGCTCTCGAATCGTTAACGGACGATTAGCAAAAAAATCATTAATTTTTATATTTAATGTAAAATTCAAATAACAGTCTTATTATAATTATTGCTTTTATTGCGGAATTATGTAGCCTACTCAGTGGGTTGTCTTTAAAAATATCCTTTGAATTTTCTTCTTTAATTGAAACATCATCTCTCTTGTTCATCAAACTACCATAACGATTTCTATCGACTTCCTCGTCGAATTTATAATCTTCTTTACTACCTAACTCTCTATTAGCTTCAACCTCACTGCTGTTAAGAATAGGTACAACTCCTTTTCTTCCAATAACACTGTGTGTAATTTTTTAAGTCACGGCAAAATAACCATATACGGACACCACTACGTGATAAAAGACTAAAAAAAAAAGACCCGTGTCTCCCAATTTTCCCCAAAGTCATGCACTTTTTGTTTTATGGGCCCCCAAAGATTTGGAGCCTCGGTATCATTTTCGTAAAAATATGATCATTTTCTCAGGCTCATATCTTGTAAACCGTTCAGAATTTCGATTTACTCTCTGAGGCAAAGTTGTAGCTCTTGTCATAAGGAAAAAAAATTGCCAACATATAAAACTTCACCTTCCAGGTCAAAATCGCAAAAAACTTAAAAAATTTCGATTTCTTTTTTACCCTTTTTCCCGTGTTCAGGTCCATAGGTAGCAATCTGACTCTGATTCAGAAATTTTTTTTTTGCAGCCTACCGACATAAGCAAACATCTGCATTGAATTCACATAAACACAAGCCAAAATATAAAAATACCTGGAAACACATTGTCATAAAGATGAAATTGTGAACATATGAAATCAAAAAACTTCTATCAAAAAACTACCTGGAAGCAAACATCTGCATTTAATTCACATAAACACAAGCCAAAATATAAAAATACCTGGAAACACCTTGTCATAAAGATGAAATTGTGAGCATATAAAAGCGACACGACGCTCACATCGAGGCATTGCACAGCGCGACGTCAACGAGAGCCCAGCGGTGAAAGTTATAAAGTGACAGTGAAAGTAAAAAAAAGTGAAAGCGCTACTGCATAATTCGCACACAACATTGGCAACTGACAATTTCAATATGCAGTGTGAAAAAAAGGATTTATTTTGCTACGTTTGCGGTCATCAAACCAGAAAAATAACATCTACAAGATTTCAAAAGGAAAATAATCTTTTAACTACTGAATTCAAAAGAGCATATACATTGTTTTTCGACGAAATGGACTTTACCGGTGAAAATTACACACCTAATACAGTGTGTCGCCAATGTTATAACAATCTCATGGCATGGTTGAGTGGAGGCAGAGGTACTATGAAGTATTGTAAGCCGGTAAACTGGATTTATCATCCAGGTGATCATGATGCAACCAGTTGCTATGCATGCGTAAATTACACATCTCGTCTAAATCGACATGCTGAGAAGAACAAAATTTATAAAGCAACTGCAACAGCCACATTACCAGTGCTTGCACCTGAAAATTTTGTATCACCAAGGTCGCCAACTCCAGATCGTACTACAGAATTTACAGCAATGAGTACAGCAAGTGGAGTTACTTATGAAGATCCATTTGATACCGATTATGAGCCCTAACAGGGAAGAGATGGACCACAACTAATAACACAAATGGAAATGGATTTCATTGTGGCCATATTGGGATTATCCCAGCGGCTTGCAATATTTTTAACAGCTTTTTTAAAAAAAAGAAAACTCACACATGCTAATGTAAACTCTACGGCGTACCGCAAACGACAAGCTGAATTTCAGATGCTGTAAACTCTAAATGATGACAATTCGTTCGCTTACTGCAACGATATAAAAGCTTTGGTGGTAAAAATGGGAATGAACTACATCGCTAGTGAGTGGAGATTATTTGTTGATGGTTCTGTTTCAAGCTTGAAAGCAGTGTTGTTGCATGTGTCGAACCGAAAACCTTCCATTCCGCTAGCAATGGGTATCAACATGAAAGAAAGCTATGAAACATTGAAAGATATAATGAAAAAAAATCAAATATTACGAAAATAAATGGAAAATTTGCTGTGATTTGAAGGTCATCAACATTATGCAAGGGATAATCGATAAGGGCGGTTTCCCAAAATTCTTTTGTTTTCTTTGTAATTGGGATTCACGCTCACCTCTGAATCAATTCCAATGTAATTCGTGGAGGCCAAGAGGAAGTGTGGATGAACAAATACAACAACATAGACTGAAGAATGCACCTTTAATTGACAATACTCAAGACATCTTGCTGCCATCGCTCCACATAAAATTGGGAATTGTTAAAAAATTCATCGAAGTGGCCGTTGTAAATTGTCCAAACGCATTCGACTATTTGAAAAGCGTTTTCCCAAAGCGTAGCAATGACAAAATAAAAAAAGATATTGTAGTAAATTTAAAACGGATTTTTGTTCACCTAATTGTACTATATATATAGCTATTTACACTATGTTAATGTTTTCTTTTCTGTCTTTATTTTTTGTTTTCATTTAACAGGCGTACTTAATGGCCCTGACAATAGAAAGCTATTCAAGAGCAACTTTGCTTCATCGCTTGATGAAAATCATTCAATGGAATGGATTTACCTTCAGCGTGTATGCACCAGAGTCTTGGGAGCGGATCGAGACGCGGAACCGGAAGCAAGAGAATGGGTGAAAGCAATGCTGTATTATTTATTTATTTATTTATTTATTTATTTATTTATTTAGTCTATGAACACAAATTCTTTCAGACTTATATGAATTATTAATTACATAACTTATAAATATTCAAAATTAATTAAAACTATTAAGAAGAAAAATTATTAAATAACTATAAAATATTACTTAAAGTAACCTTTATGCTATCTTTAGGAAGGCAAAAATCAATAGCATTATTTGCGGACACAGAATTATATTCTGTTAAAGCTCTATGAATAGGCGCATGTACTGCATAGTTTGTGCGTCTAAGGCCCAAGTAAAAAACATCTGCATGCCTAAGGGCTCTAGCGGGTACATTGATATCAATGAGACTGAGTAAAGCAGGACAATCTACTCTTGCACTAACAATATCGGCTATAAAGAGTAACGAAAGCATTTTACGTCTTGACTCCAAGGACTTCAAGCCAATGAGCAAACAACGCACGTAATACGGTGGAAGTTGATCACCAAAATGTAGGTGACGTAAAGCGAACCGCGTGAATACTTTTTGAACACGTTCCAAACGAGAAATATGTGAACTATAGAATGGGTTCCAAACAATAGACGCATACTCTAATTTGGAACGGACAAGAGAAACATACAGCGTTTTTAGAGTATATGGGTCCAAGAAATTTGTTGAATTTCTTCGAATAAAGGCCAGCATTGCATACGATTTCGGAACAATATAGTTGATGTGTTGAATAAAGGTGAACTTTCTATCGAAGAATACTCCCAAATCTTTAACCACATCCACTTTAATAAGAGGGGATTCTCGCAGGGCGTAAGAGGAATGAATAGTGTTATCCGACTTAGAATAAGTGGCACATACACATTTTTCAAAATTTAGATACAAGTGATTTTTCTCACACCAATTTAATAGTGAGTCAATATCCGACTGTAAGCTTAAGAGGTCAGCCACAGTATCAATTTTTTTAAAGATTTTTAAGTCGTCAGCGAAAAGCAAGCAACGAGAGAATAAAATGACACTAGTTATATCATTTACGAAAATAATGAAAAGCAACGGTCCCAAAATACTGCCTTGTGGCACACCGGATGTTGCCACAAAGGGATTAGATTGTACACCATCAATGGATACCAAGGATATACGATTTAAAAGATAGGATTTAAGCCACTTTAGGAAATTGGAATGAAATCCAAATGCAGCCAGTTTTTTTACTAATACAGAATGAGCCACCTTGTCAAATGCCTTCGAAAAATCAGTATAAATAACGTCAACTTGAGAGCCTTGAGAAAAAGCAGAGATACAATACTCAGAAAAAATCGTTAGATTCGTTAGAGTTGATCTACCCGAAATAAAACCGTGTTGATCAGGCGAGATATAGCTTTTTACAGCGAAATACATTCTGTCTTTCACTATCGATTCAAAAAGTTTGCTAATATTGGATAGTTTAGAGATCGGCCTATAGTTTGCAATGTCATTTTTGTTTCCTGATTTAAAAATAGGCGTTATAAATGCTTTTTTCCAATCATCGATAAAATTACCCTATTCCAAGGACTTGTTAAAAATTAATTTCACAGGCAGAGCTACAGAGGTGGCACACCTTTTTAGTAGAATACCGGAAAATCCATCGAAATCCAGTTTAGTGGAGGATTTCGTTTTAAAGATGCCTGATAATATTACCTCTTCAGTCAAGACTAAAGATCCGAAGTTCAAACTGGATAAAGGGGCAGTCTCATCAAAGCACAAATCAACTGCAGGCTCGAAATTTGATTTGAAAAATTTTGCAAATAAGTTAGATGATTCAATTGCTGAATGAGAGGAAACATCATTTAGAAACATCTTTTTAGGGATGCTTGAACTCTTTTTTCTTGAATTGACATAACGCCAAAACTCTTTAGGGTTTGATTTTATATTAGCTTCAAATTTTGATATATAGTTTCTGAACAGATATTTATCTAAGAAATTAAATTCACGCATATAATGCCTGTATTTAATGAATGATTCAGCATTACCAGTAGCAAGATACTTTTTGTGAAATTTATTCCTAAAATTTTTCAGCTTTCTCAACCCCGGAGTAGACCAAGGTATGCTATATTTCTTATAAGAAATACAAGGGATTAAATCATTAAAAAAGCTCGTCAGTTTAGACTTCAAACAATAGAAAGCAGTATCAGTGCGTAAATATTTAAATTCCGAATCCTAATCAACGCTATTGATTCGCATATTCAATTCATCAAAATTACAATTCTTATAATCATAGGAAATAGGAGTTACGTTTTCGATTTTAAGAGGTAAGAAGTCATAAAATTCAAGAGAAATTGACAACGGTAAATGGTGTAAACTCTCTGCGGAAATAGCAAACGGAGTTTCAGTTACATTATAGTTTAAATTATTACTAATAAAAACTAAATCAAGCAGCCTGCGTAACTTATTAAATGAACTGTTAATTTGTAGGAGATCAACATCAGATAAGCGATCAATTAAATATAGTTCTATATCACTAGTTGCATTAAAAGGAGTAAGCCTCATGCCAACTCGTGTGAGATTCCATACCAATTTGCTCAGGTTAAAATCCCCAACCACACACACATGATCATTTCCACTTTTGTTATTAGCCACAAAATGAATATTATCAATATGCGCTTTATATAACTCAAACGAGCTGTTTGGAGGAATGTAAGATGCCAATAGGAACAAAGAACCCATTTGAGAATGAACAGCAACACAAAGTTGATCTAATAGAGAATCATTAATTTCCAGCGAAATAAGAGATGCGGAAAGAGTGAGTTTAACTGCAATAATGACCCCACCCCCCCCTAATGCAACCAGTTTTTATATAATCACGATCCTTTCGAAAAATATTATAGATATTAGAATCAAAAAACTCTTCATTATAGAAGTTTTCATTTAGCCAAGTTTCAGTAATAACTATAACATCAAATTCCGAATTAGTTGTTAAGCTATAAATTAAATTAGATTTAGTTCGCATACCAGCAACATTTTGATAAAAAATCTTAAGTTAACCAAAAATATTATTATTACTTCTACTGTCAACAAATCGATTATTAACAGATCTTACAGGTGAAAGACTATTGAGAATAGAATTTATGTGATCTACATTAATATACGTTAAGATATCATTTGCGGCTCGCTTTGTTTTTGAAAAAAACGAAAACCGCGGACTCTGACTTCCGCAAGCCAAAGTGACGAAACTAAAAGCTCATTATATGATGAAGCAGTCACTCCGAGCTTAAAATTCACTCTCTTTATAGATTCCAACGATGTATCTTTCTTGATAAGCTTATAGCAGGAGAGAAGAGTTCGATCGATTTTTGTATGTTTAACAACATAGCTCACTATGTTCTCTTCAGTCACTGACGGCGAAAACGATGATAAGTGTAGCCACTTTTTACGAGCAACAACACCAAGCTCAGAACTCACATTAGAGCCAACAACAACAGCACGATTTCTCTTTCTGTTTACAACCTCTGACCACAGAGAGTTATTTTCATTTTCACTTTCATTTGCATTCTCAGTCGAAACCACCGCTGGAACAGCAGCGAGAACGGTAGTAGTAGTTGATTCAGCATTAAGAGAAGCAGAACCAATTTGCAATTGGTTATCAGCAATACTATTAGCAACAATGTTTTGAAAGAGAGAAGCATTTTTAACGATAGATGCGTCGGCTTTAGTCGTGGGAGTAGTCGGATTACTGCGAGGAGCCGATCCAATACTTGGCCGACGAATTAAATTAACATTATTTAGACTTTTAGTGAGCGAGGCTGAAGACTGAGATTTGGCTTTAGAGAGACGCACAGGTTCACTAACCTTAGCTTTTGAGCGCGTAACCATTACATTACTGCTGCCTGATTTACAGTTTTGTGCAGCAGAAGAGACAATTGGTGACTTCGTACACGAAGAATTTGCTCCGATCAAAGATTGAGTATCAAACGATGCAGTTGGCACATTGTAAACTCCCAATTTTACACATAATTGAGAGAACGATTGATTAAGTTTTTGAAGCTCAACGGCCAAAGCCAAAACCGAAGCAACCAAACCATTATTAACACAGTCATTGCAATTAAACACAATATTATGATTGTTATTAAAGATTTCAAGCAAGTTTTCATTAATTCCAGCACAAGACAAATGAAAACAAACTTTACAATTATTACACGTTAATTCGCAATTCACGCGCTTACAGACGTTACACAGCGCAGACATAGCACGACCGCTTTCGTTGCTAACTCAGTTAGCATCTCCATTTTGAGATAATCGGCGCATCGATGACATTAAAGCTGCATTTTCTTCATTTTCATTTTGACGATTTCATCAAACAACTCCCTACCGAATCCGATGAGCAAGGAGAACGGTTTCACCAAACCACAATGCCCATGGAAAAACGGTTCAAAGGCAAAAACCTGGACGCATTGCTTGCAGAGGTATGTTGGTGGAGTCACAAGATCACCCTGTATGATGTTAATGAAGTAGTTGAAGAATAAAGAGCTGATGATGGAGGGCAGTCTGGAAGCAACGTGCCTGTGGACACCATAATTTCTGAATCAGAGTCAGATTCGGACGATTCGGACGACGATTTGGATCCACAACTTAAGAGAGCGCGATTTGCAAGTCCAGGGCCATCAACATTATAAACATAATTATAACATTTTAACATAATTATTATAATACGAATAATTTTTTTAAATTGTAATGAACTCTTTTTCGTAGCCGGGGTATTTACTCAGCCGAGTAACCAGACTCCAGTCCCTTACAAAAATTTATATTTGAAGGAGACACACAAACTAGACGTGTAAGAAAAGATGTTTATTAAAAGAGAGGGACCGGCTTCTTTAAGGCCGCCCCAAAATAAATTACAATCAAATGGGTGTATTACTGCCCGTCGCTGAGTGCAGGTGTTGGGCTCCAGCGATGATGATGTTCTCTCAGCGTAGGTGTACGGCGCAACGACGTCGTCTCAGTATGTAGCGAGATGTCGGTATAAACTACCGCCTAACGTCCCTCCAGAACTCCACCGTATTATTAGAGTTAAACCTCGGCCGAATGTCTGCCCAGAATTTGACGCACGCACGCGTAGAACAGGTACAAACGCTTAATCCACACGTGCGTGAGCAATGGGTCACGGCAACGACAGGGAAACGTGGATGTGTGGAACAGGTACAAACGCTTAATCCACACGGACACGCTCACTGAGTTACGCACGACAATTCCAACCGTACTCGAACCGCCGTACGTTCGTCCGACCTAGAATGCACTCGTATAAAGAATAAATGTCCGTGAAATGTCCGTCGAGAAAGTTGACGCATGCACGCGTGGAACAGGTACAAACGCTTAATCCACACGTGAGTGAGCAATGGGTCACGGCAACGACAGGGAAACGTGGATGTGTGGAACAGGTACAAACGCTTAATCCACACGGACACGCTCACTGAGTTACGCACGACAATTCCAACCGTACTCGAACCGCCGTACGTTCGTCCGACCTAGAATGCACTCGTATGAAGAATAAAGGTCCGTGAAATGTCCGTCGAGAAAGTTGACGCATGCACGCGTGGAACAGGTACAAACGCTTAATCCACACGTGCGTGAGCAATGGGTCACGGCAACGACAGGGAAACGTGGATGTGTGGAACAGGTACAAACGCTTAATCCACACGTACACGCTCACTGAGTTACGCACGACAATTCCAACCGTACTCGAACCGCCGTACGTTCGTCCGACCTAGAATGCACTCGTATGAAGTATAAATGTCCGTGAAATGTCCGTCGAGAAAGTGGACGCATGCACGCGTGGAACAGGTACAAACGCTTAATCCACACGTGCGTAGGCAATGGGTCACGGCAACGACAGGGAAACGTGGATGTGTGGAACAGGTACAAACGCTTAATCCACACGTACACGCTCACTGAGTTACGCACGACAATTACAACCGTACTCGAACCGCCGTACGTTCGTCCGACCTAGAATGCACTCGTATGACGTATAAATGTCCGTGAAATGTCCGTCGAGAAAGTTGACGCATGCACGCGTGGAACAGGTACAAACGCTTAATCCACACGTGCGTAGGCAATGGGTCACGGCAACGACAGGGAAACGTGGATGTGTGGAACAGGTACAAACGCTTAATCCACACGGACACGCTCACTGAGTTACGCACGACAATTTCAACACTATTCCCCTTCAGACACAATCACTAACTACGATCGTCCGTATTTACGTTTCGGCGAAACGTTTACCCACGTATACTGTGTACCAAGTATACTTACATACGTTTCAAAACGTTCCGAAATGTCTTATCGGTTGGCGTTGCTATCTTCAACACGTGGACTCAAACTTCTCGTTAGATGCGAATGTTGCGTCTTCCTTCTGGCGATGTTCACTTCTTGGAGATCACTGGGAAAAAAAGAGCGATTTCTGTGCGGCTCGCGCTTTTATCCTCTTTTTCGAGCTAGCGATGAGTTCCTTAGTTCGATGTATTGTCCGATAATTCCTTCAGCTGATATCGATCACTTTGCCTGGCGTATTTTAGAGGTGCGTCACACGGTGCATTGTCGACGTCCACACGATTGCACATTTTAGAGGTGTGTCACACGGTGCATTGTCGACGTCCACACGATTTCACATTTTAGAGGTTAAACATTTATTAAACCAAGGAAAAACATAATTAAACGAAAAACTGCAACCCCGCGTTAATCAATAATATGTGAGTCATCACACCCCCCCTTTACTTTGCGCGACTTATTTTGACTTTGCCCTGGGCGGAGATGGTAAGGAAATAGCGCTCCTCACCCATCCAACGTGGACATCGGATTCTTTGTCCGGGCGTCCAGCGCGACTGGATCTCCCGGAATTCGTCGCGGATCGGTTGTGGCACGTGGTCTAGATCCAACTCTGGAGTGTCTGGCGTGCTCGCGGTTGTCTCGGCCACGCGGTTTTCCGGATCTGCCCAGAATTGTTCCAAAAAGGACTCGATCTCTGCAGGTGACCCAAATAGATCGTCGAGCGTGTCTTCCAGGTCCTGCTCCCATTCCGAAGGGTCCATATCGATTGGGCTTACGGAGGAGGCTTCGTTATCAGTCCCTCTCGACGGGGCTCTGTTTTCGCCGTTGTCCGCCCATTCTTGCACCCGGTTTGCGGAATAAGGCACTACTGGAGCGCTCGAGCCGGTTGGGAATCCGTCAGTAGGTGTCCACGCTTCGTCGGTGACGGTGTAGGTGTGGGTGATACTCACTTCAGCCCGAACGATTTGGTCTGGAGTGCGGTCTAGGACGACGGTGTTAATCGTGCTCTGTTTTCGGAGCACAAATCGGGCCGGCTCTACGTATTCGGGGTCACTTATTGCTCCACGACTGTTTGCCTTACTAGATTCGCCGGATAGTGAGATCTCTTCGTAGGTCGAGCTCTCGCCTGATGACCCAATACATTCCACCGCCTCTTGGTCCGACCCTTGTTCGAGTCGAGGTGACGCAGACACCGAAATGCGGCGTAGAAAGGCTTCACCGCTGCTTTCGCTCGACTCTGAGCTAGCGTCCGAGATTATGATGACCTCGGGATCAATGCGTGTGTTCTTCGGGGGCCTTCCCCTATCAGCCTGCTCGTCCGGTTCAGCGCGTGGTCGCCGCGGCATCTGGGAGCTCTATAAAAGGAGACATAATCAGCTCGGTGCAACAGCGGTACGAAATGGTACAAATTTCTAGACTACGACAACATGACATGACACATAAGAGATATTTATTTCCGAGGGAATGCATGCGAAAGCTTAAGCCTTTAAATTCTCGCCAGGGTCATCGGGTACACCGTGGTACGCCTTAAGTTCGCCGATGTGTGCCCTTCGGGTCTTGGTGGATCCTTCCAATTGAAGTTGAGCTATGACTGGTGATGGGAACGTCTTCACCCGGTAAGGTCCTTCATATCGGGGACCAAGCTTTGCATTGAACCGCTCTGCCGCGTTCGAGAGCTGGTGTACTTTGGCCAATACCAGGTCGCCAATACGTGGTTTCCAGGCCCTTCGCCTTAGATCGTAGTGTTTGGCCTGTGTTTGCTGCGCTGCTGCGAGGTTGTCTTTGACTTCACCAAAGACCTCCGCCAGATGACTAGTGCGTTCGTCCGGAGTCATGGGGGTTTCGTCGATTGCCACCCCTTTTTCGTCGAATAGGGTTCTAGGGAGCCTCAATTCCCGTGCCTGACATAGATAAGCGGGGCTATACCCGGTGGAGCTTGCCACGCTGCTGTTCAGTGCTAGCATAACTTCGGGTAAATGAGCATCCCATTGTTGTTGATCGTTGTCCGCGAGCTGAGAGATCATTGTCTTCACCACACGGTTCGTTCGCTCGGTCGGGTTCTCCTGCGGGGTATACGGCGCTGTCAGACGGTGCTCAATACCCCAAGCCTGCAATACCTCTCTAAAGACCTTACTCACGAATTGTTTCCCGTTGTCGCTGATGAAAATTCGTGGAGTTCCAAAGCGGGATAGGATCCGGTCACGTAGCGCCTGTATGAGCGTTTCGGAGGTTGCCCTTCTCAGCGGTACCAGCTCCGTCCATTTCGTGAACTTGTCGCAAAACACGAGAAGTATGTTGTGGCCTTTGCGTGAACGTGGTAACGGGCCAATGAAGTCCGCGCTCACTACATCCCATGGGCCTTCCGACTGGATCGTGTGCATCTTCCCCGACGGAGCCTGTTGACTTGGTTTGTAACGTTGGCAGCTTTGACAACATCGTACGTATCGTCGAATGTCGCGGTACATACCCGGCCAATAGTAATGCATCCGGATCCTAGCTATGGTTTTCTGTATGCCTAGATGTCCCGCGGTCGCATCGTCATGATTTTCCCGGAGCACGCGTGCCCTCTGAGGTTCTGGAACGCAAAATTTCCACGGAGACGTTGTCCCCTTGTCTTCCAGCGTCGGTTCACGTCGGTACAAGTTTTCTTCTACGACACAATATTCGGGGTACTTCTCGGGGTAGTTTTGTACCCTCTCCTTCTGCCGCTGTATCCAAGGGCAGTCTTGGACGTCTTCCGTAGTCGTAGAGCCAAGAAATTCGAGTGGTTGGCGCGAAAGTGTGTCAGCCACGACATTAAGCCTACCTTTTCGATACTGCACCTCAAACTGGTATTGCTGCAGTTCGAGGGCCCACCTTGCGATTCGGCCAGACGGACTTTCGATGGAGTTTAGCCATTTCAAAACGAGGTGGTCGGTGATAACAACGAAATGATAGCCTTCTAGATAGGCCCTCATCTTCCTGATCGCCCAGACAATCGCCAGGCATTCCTTTTCCGTGGGAGAATAGTTCCTTTCTGCTGGGTTGAGGCCGCGGCTGGCGTAAGCGATGACCTTCTCTTGTCCTCCGGGAAATTGCGTTAGCACAGCGCCTAATCCATAATCGCTCGCATCCGTCTGTAGATAAAACTTTTCCTCAAAATTGGGGCAGGTCAGCACTGGAGCCTCGGTGAGATTCGTTTTCAGGGTTTCAAAAACCTGCTGTTGCTCCACGCACCACTGCCACTTTTTACCTTTTTTGAGCAAAGTGGTTAACGGTTGTACTACGGTTGAAAAGTTCGGTACAAAGCGACGATACCACGAAGCTATCCCTAAGTACTGCCGGACCTCGCGGACGTTCTTCGGTGGACTGAGTGCTCGAATGGCTTCCACCTTTTCGGGATCCGTATGGATACCCTCCTCGCAGACGACGTGCCCCAAATACTTCAGCTCCTTCTGGAAGAACGCGCATTTGTCGATATTCAGGCGAAGATTGGCTTCACGCAGGCGCCTGAACACTTCTTTGAGATTCCGCATATGGTCTTCAAGCGATGTACCGATAACGACTATATCGTCCAAGTAGGCAAACGCAAAGGAGTCCAGTTCTGGCCCGATGACGGTATCCAATGCTCGTTGGAATGTGGCGGGAGCCGAGTGCAACCCAAATGGCATGACTCGCCACTGGAAAAGGCCACGACCTGGTACGGTAAACGCCGTGTACTTTTTACTTTCGGCCTCCATCGGAATCTGCCAGTATCCGTTTTTGAGATCCAGTGTTGAGATAAATTTCGCGTTACGCAGCCGATCGAGGATGTGCTGTATCCGAGGAAGTGGGTAGGCGTCTGGGACTGAGTGCGCATTTATCTTTCTGAAGTCGATACAGAGCCTCCACGATCCAGTCTTCTTCGGTACTAAGACGACGGGAGAACTATACGGACTCTTCGATGGTTCGATGCAGCCTTTGTTGAGTAGTTCGTCAATTTCTTCGTTGATAATCTTTTGTTTGGCGGGGTTGTAGGTATAATACCGTTGCTTCAGAGGTTGTTCGTCCTTCATAAAAATTCTGTGAGTCGCTATCGTCGAGACACTCGGCAACTGCTTAAACTGGTCCAGTTCGAACTGTAGGAATTCTTCGACCGATTCCACCTTTGCCGCGCTGCTTTCTAGTTCCATTCTTCCAAGTTGTTCATGTGGTACGGAACGTCTGGTTTCTAAGCACAACCGTTGAGTTCCTACCACTAGTGTTGCACCCACCGCCGAGAGGAAGTCCATTCCCAGAATTATTTCGTCCATGGCCTCTGGCATGACCAGAATTTTAATCTGGGTGGTCCTGTCGCCAAGCGTGACTCGAACTTGCAGGGCCTCTTTCACTCTAGTCGGGGATTTGTCTGCGAGTCGCACGGCGACGTTTGCGGGGGTTGAGTTCTCCGGCGTGCGTAGGAGGTCTGCCATGGAAGACTGGATGAAACTTCGGGTCGCACCGGTATCGATTACCGCCGGCGCTAAGTGGCCATCAATGTATATAGTTGCTTGTATATGACGGCCGTCTGATGTCAGTAGTCCTAGTTTGTTGTCGAAGGGG
Organism: Chlorops oryzae; assembly: GCA_020466095.1. NCBI lineage: Eukaryota > Metazoa > Arthropoda > Insecta > Diptera > Chloropidae > Chlorops > Chlorops oryzae. The sequence goes on from CM035806.1 coordinate 105,050,773, forward strand.
AGGCCGGTCTTTGGTCGCTTCGCTGGCCTCGGCTGTGCGGGCGACCGCCCCCGTTTCCCGATTTGCAGCAGTCGATAGTACGTACGCCTCGTGTACCACACACCCAACAGAAAAGATAGGGAGCATTCGTGCAGTCTCTGCGGGCATGCCCCTTCTGTCCACATTTCCAGCATGCAGTCTTCACGTCTACCTTAGTGGTTTCCTCAGCCTCCAATTGCTTGAAGGTCACGTGCTTTCGCGGCGGTGTCGGCGATAGTTGTGCCGTGGGTCCGCTAGGTGGAATATCTTCCTGAACTCCTTCCCAGTCTCCCGCTAGCTGGATGAACTGTGTGATAGAGCTGATTTCATGTCGCTTTACATAGAGCCGTAAGCTAGCTACGCTGTTGTCGTAGATTCGGTCTAGTTTCTCTTCTTCGGACCATGGAGTCAATTTCATGAGGTGCCGCAAAGCGATGGCATAGTCGGTGAATTTTTCGTTGCTGCCTTGCTTACGATTCTTAATCCTGTCTTCGAGTGACTGAAAGAAACGTCGTGGCATAAACATACTGAGGAGATCCCCTTTGAACGCCTCCCACTGAGTAAAACGATCGCAGCTTCGGTACCACATTAGGGCTTTTCCCGTCAACAATTCAGGCAGAGCTTTCACTAACGCCTCGCCGTGTATATCGTATGCCTCCGCAAGCTCTTCCACGCGCTCCAGAAAATCTAGAGGTTCACTGCAGCCATCAAATTTTACGGCCCACTTCCTTACTTGGTCTATGACTGCAGCCTGACTGGTCGTCCGGAGTGGAGGTGGGCCTGCCTGGGGTACGACTAGTGGTGGCAGTGGTGGTTCCTCTCTTGGCACTATGGTGGCGGTCAAAAGCGGGGCCAGAGATGGGATGGTTGAGTTACATCGGGAATATCGAGCCTCCATCGCCAACAAACGGCTGAACGATGCTGCGTCGTGTTCGGTGTCGCTAATGTAAGTCGTTAGGCGTTGCCTTAGTTTTTCCACCGTACCCGTTGAATCCAAGCCGAACTCCTCACAAATAAGTATTAAGTCTTCCTTTCGTACCTTATAAACCCATCCTATGTGTAACTTCGTCTTCGTTGCTGTTAAGTCTATGGTATCTTTCGACGTGCTGCCGGAAGTAGCCTGTGGTGTCGAGGTCTGCGCTGCACCACCCATTTGCTGTACTTTACCACTCTCTTGATTTTCGTCTGTTGTGAGTCCCTGCTCGGGCGCCATTGTAATGAACTCTTTTTCGTAGCCGGGGTATTTACTCAGCCGAGTAACCAGACTCCAGTCCCTTACAAAAATTTATATTTGAAGGAGACACACAAACTAGACGTGTAAGAAAAGATGTTTATTAAAAGAGAGGGACCGGCTTCTTTAAGGCCGCCCCAAAATAAATTACAATCAAATGGGTGTATTACTGCCCGTCGCTGAGTGCAGGTGTTGGGCTCCAGCGATGATGATGTTCTCTCAGCGTAGGTGTACGGCGCAACGACGTCGTCTCAGTATGTAGCGAGATGTCGGTATAAACTACCGCCTAACGTCCCTCCAGAACTCCACCGTATTATTAGAGTTAAACCTCGGCCGAATGTCTGCCCAGAATTTGACGCACGCACGCGTAGAACAGGTACAAACGCTTAATCCACACGTGCGTGAGCAATGGGTCACGGCAACGACAGGGAAACGTGGATGTGTGGAACAGGTACAAACGCTTAATCCACACGGACACGCTCACTGAGTTACGCACGACAATTCCAACCGTACTCGAACCGCCGTACGTTCGTCCGACCTAGAATGCACTCGTATAAAGAATAAATGTCCGTGAAATGTCCGTCGAGAAAGTTGACGCATGCACGCGTGGAACAGGTACAAACGCTTAATCCACACGTGAGTGAGCAATGGGTCACGGCAACGACAGGGAAACGTGGATGTGTGGAACAGGTACAAACGCTTAATCCACACGGACACGCTCACTGAGTTACGCACGACAATTCCAACCGTACTCGAACCGCCGTACGTTCGTCCGACCTAGAATGCACTCGTATGAAGAATAAAGGTCCGTGAAATGTCCGTCGAGAAAGTTGACGCATGCACGCGTGGAACAGGTACAAACGCTTAATCCACACGTGCGTGAGCAATGGGTCACGGCAACGACAGGGAAACGTGGATGTGTGGAACAGGTACAAACGCTTAATCCACACGTACACGCTCACTGAGTTACGCACGACAATTCCAACCGTACTCGAACCGCCGTACGTTCGTCCGACCTAGAATGCACTCGTATGAAGTATAAATGTCCGTGAAATGTCCGTCGAGAAAGTGGACGCATGCACGCGTGGAACAGGTACAAACGCTTAATCCACACGTGCGTAGGCAATGGGTCACGGCAACGACAGGGAAACGTGGATGTGTGGAACAGGTACAAACGCTTAATCCACACGTACACGCTCACTGAGTTACGCACGACAATTACAACCGTACTCGAACCGCCGTACGTTCGTCCGACCTAGAATGCACTCGTATGACGTATAAATGTCCGTGAAATGTCCGTCGAGAAAGTTGACGCATGCACGCGTGGAACAGGTACAAACGCTTAATCCACACGTGCGTAGGCAATGGGTCACGGCAACGACAGGGAAACGTGGATGTGTGGAACAGGTACAAACGCTTAATCCACACGGACACGCTCACTGAGTTACGCACGACAATTTCAACACTATTCCCCTTCAGACACAATCACTAACTACGATCGTCCGTATTTACGTTTCGGCGAAACGTTTACCCACGTATACTGTGTACCAAGTATACTTACATACGTTTCAAAACGTTCCGAAATGTCTTATCGGTTGGTGTTGCTATCTTCAACACGTGGACTCAAACTTCTCGTTAGATGCGAATGTTGCGTCTTCCTTCTGGCGATGTTCACTTCTTGGAGATCACTGGGAAAAAAAGAGCGATTTCTGTGCGGCTCGCGCTTTTATCCTCTTTTTCGAGCTAGCGATGAGTTCCTTAGTTCGATGTATTGTCCGATAATTCCTTCAGCTGATATCGATCACTTTGCCTGGCGTATTTTAGAGGTGCGTCACACGGTGCATTGTCGACGTCCACACGATTGCACATTTTAGAGGTGTGTCACACGGTGCATTGTCGACGTCCACACGATTTCACATTTTAGAGGTTAAACATTTATTAAACCAAGGAAAAACATAATTAAACGAAAAACTGCAACCCCGCGTTAATCAATAATATGTGAGTCATCACAAAATATTTTTGTAATAGATAGCATAGTAACTCAATGTTGAAGTAAATAAAAAACAAATGAAATTAAAAAACGGTGTTAAGAATCATCTCTAGGAAGTTTATATGTTTCAGAAATTTGTTTATTGAGATCTTAGGTAAATTTTTGTAGTTTATTGTTTCCTTGAATTTTGAACGGTTTGCTACCTATGGACCTGAACACGGGAAAAAAGGTAAAAAAAAAATCGAAATTTTTTAAGTTTTTTGCGATTTTGACCTGGAAGGTGAAGTTTTTTGGATTTTATATGTTTTTGTTCCAAGAGCTACAACTTTGCCTCAGAGAGTAAATCAAAATTCTGAACGGTTTACAAGATATGAGCCTGAGAAAATGATCACATTTTTACGAAAATGATACCGAGGCCCCAATTCTTTGGGGGCCCATAAAACACCTGCCTGCAATGCCTCGATGTGAGCGTCGTGTCGCTTTTATATGCTCACAATTTCATCTTCATGACAATGTGTTTCCAGGTATTTTTATATTTTGGCTTGTGTTTATGTGAATTAAATGCAGATGTTTGCTTCCAGGTAGTTTTTTGATAGAAGTTTTTTGATTTCATATGTTCACAATTTCATCTTTATGACAATGTGTTTCCAGGTATTTTTATATTTTGGCTTGTGTTTATGTGAATTCAATGCAGATGTTTGCTTATGTCGGTAGGCTGCAAAAAAAAATTTCTGAATCAGAGTCAGATTGCTACCTATGGACCTGAACACGGGAAAAAAAGGTAAAAAAAAATCGAAATTTTTTAAGTTTTTTGCGATTTTGACCTGGAAGGTGAAGTTTTTTGGATTTTATATGTTGGCAATTTTTGTTCCTTATGGCAAGAGCTACAACTTTGCCTCAGAGAGTAAATCAAAATTCTGAACGGTTTACAAGATATGAGCCTGAGAAAATCATCACATTTTTACGAAAATGATACCGAGGCTCCAAATCTTTGGGGGCCCATAAAACAAAAAGTGCATGACTTTGGGGAAAATTGGGAGACACGGGTCTTTTTGTTTATCTTTTATCACGTAGTGGTGTCCGTATATGGTCAGCGCCACGAAAAATGAAACCGAACATGAGAAAAAAAAAGTTCATATTTTTCGGTGTTGTGCCTATACTTAGCAAGCATACATTCTAAACTAACTGTAACACGAATGTCAAACAAAAAGAACCGGGCAAAGTTTGTTATTTCGTCTCATTTACACGTGCTATTCAGGTTGCGGAAATATGGCTCGCAAATCGATGCCGCAGAAAAAGGTAAATATTGTTGTTTATTTAATATTTCTTTATGTGAGTTCGGTATTCTTTTATTGAATATGAATAAATCTTGCGGCCTGTGCCATTAGTTTGGTGAAAATACTCTGGATATGCATGTTTGATCATTGTAAAGGGTGCTGCAATTTTCATGTAACGTTATAAGACCAATTTTCTGAAAAGTTTTTTTGCACACAGTGGAACAGATTGCCAAATGTAACAACAATTTTTTTTTTTAGTATTGGTGGTGTAGTATGTATACACACGAACGCACAAACTCATTTTTCCACTTCATTCACGACATAAATGGTTTCATATGACCAAATTCTTTGCAAGCTGCACTCATTGCATGAGACACATATTTTGCAGGCAGCGTCGTCGAATCGTGGGAAAGTGTTTTGTCAGCATACCTCACAAGCTAATTCATAAGATTCTATATTTTTCAATTGTAATTCATTTATGCTTACTTAACATATTTTTGATATAAATAAAGCTTGAAGTTCAGTTGGAACTTCAGATTGGATTTACATGCGAAACCCTTTGCTTATCCATTCTCGAATTGGCGCACCTTTCGCCGGATAAATATAAAAAGGTGAATTAAGCGCTAGTCGCTGACTCCTTTGGCGTATCTCCGCCGTATAAATATAGAGATATTGGGCGCTAGCCGCCAAATAGATTTGCGAGTCCTGCCGCTCAGCAATAGCGGGACATAACAAAATAAAAACCTTTAGGATATAAAGAAATAAAAACTATAAAATAAAAATATTAATTCTTCTACGCGAAGGATACACTACATGGCGATCCTGCCGACCAAATTTGGATCCTTCTGATCCTTTCCTTTGAAAAAAAAAAAAAAAAAAAAAAAATTACAATTCCTTTGCCTAAGCAGAAATTTCCAAAAAAAAAAAAAAATTTTTTATTTTAACCATAGCACTAGCAGCCTTGCCATAAATTAATTTTGTTTATCTCCACTCAATTTTAAAGCTTTGAATTTTTTTATATATACGCTCAGACAAATTGAGATGAGAATCACATACAAAATTTTTCATTAAAGTTTCAAAAAAAAAAAAAAAAGACTATATTTAAAACCCAAAAAAAAAAAAAAATATATATATCTATATATTTTTCCCAATATATTGTAATTGCTCTGTGTCATAGACGACTGAAGACGCTCACCGAAATATATGCTTCATGGAAAATACTTAGAAGACAAAAATCCACATTTGAGAAATACAAATACTTACATTTCATTTCCAAAAACCATGGGAACCACAAACTCTAAGCCAACAACACAATCGGGAGACCCGCAGGTTCAGTTAATCAACACTCAAAATTATCATTCAGAAGTCCTGGATCAACACGAAGTCATTTTATGGGCAATTCTAATCATTTGCATATTGAATTTAACCCTTAAAATTTATAGAATAAACAAAAAGAATAAAAGGCAAGAAGCTCTTAAAGCAGCTAGATCTGTGGCATGCCTTACTGACGTCAGATCCAACTAATCATATATGGAAGCATTGACGCAAGAAATACTTGCGCGTCTAAAACATAACTTGTCCAATCTCAAAAAGACCCCGACGAGAAAATACACAAAGAAAACTCTCATAAGTAAAAAGGAAGAAAATGAAAAATTGTACAACGGGCTGATCGACGCTATTAAAGACGCGGAGGAAAATTTTCAAACAGCTGCCACAAAAACAGCAAGAGAATTATATTTTGCTATCCTCACGATTTTGAACAGTAAATTGGAAGACCATAGAAAATTAATAACATTTAAAGTCATTGCAACGTGCGTTTCGTCCTTTTTATCATTATACCAGAAAAATAAAAAAAGAAACAAGAATGACAGAATCAAACTTCAACGTGATACAGTACACTAAGGCCATACCAGAATTTTCAGGCAGATTAGAAGATGCTCAAAAATTTATCAACTTAATCAAATTATTTAACGCAGAAATTCCAGATAGTAAAAAACCCACTTATTTTGCATTAGTCTTCAACACCAAAATACCAGATAAAGTAAAAACAAAACTCGAATTACTTGGCACAACTGGCATAGAAAATCTAATACAAAATTTAAAGGCAATATTCAAGCCCAGAAAAACTGCAAACACTGTATTAGATGAATTATCCAGAGCAACACAAGGCCGAAAACCAATATCTAAATTCGCTGAAACCATCGAAAGTTTAATTTCGGAATGAAATTCAATACAAATTTCAACGCTGCAAACACCAGCAGAAAAGGCAGCTATAATCAAATCAAATGATGTGATAGCCCTTAATGTGCTAAAACGAGGCATAACAAATGCTAACATAGCACAAACAATTGCAGCAAGTAGAGTCACCACTTTTAATGAGGCTCTCCAAATAGCGCAAGAATCAGATCATACGGAAGAAGCTCGTATCATGATGTATAGACAGCGCAACGGAAAAAACCAGCATAAAGGTAATCAGCAGAGGCAAAATTGTAATAGGAGACATGATAACAACAGACAGACACAACAAAATCATTCGACAAACTCAAGTCATCAAAACAACCAAACATACAACAGACAGCAGCAATACGATCGCAGAGGAAACAACAACAACAATTACAACAACCGCTTCAACAATCGCTACTACAACAACAACAACAACGGTAACCGACAAGGCACCCGCGATCGTCTCGCATATCAGCAAAGTGCACAATACAACAACAACAACAATTTCCAAAATCAAAGGCACAACAACAACAATGCTCGTGCGAATTCAAATTCGAATAACTCTCAAAGCCAAAATAATGTAAGGCATAATGCATTTTTTGTAAATGGCACAGAGCAACAGGGAAACTTGAGTACCCCCGATACCGAACAGGTAGCAGATTAGGTCACTCGGGGAATTATATGAAAATTTTTCATTTCACTGTAAATTTTGATCACAGTAATTATGCTTATATTAAATGTAATAATAACATTCTTTCATTTTTAATAGATACAGGGGCAGATATATCATTAATTAAATATGAACATTTGTGTAATATATGCATTGACAGTAGCGACTCATGTGCAATTTCAGGAATCTCAAAGAAAGACATTGTGACTTTAGGGACATGTATTTTGCCTATAAATATAGAGGATAGTGTTTTAAGACACAAATTCAGTGTTGTAGATGATTCATTTCCTATAAGGTCAAGTGGAATTTTAGGAAGAGATTTTTTTGCAAAGTTCAGAGCAAAGATTAACTATGAAAATTTTACCTTTTCTTTTACACATAGAGGCATCGACCACATTTTTGATTTAATTCCCAAAGAAGTTCTTCTCACTAATATAAGGAAACAAAAATATTTGTCCACCAACGATTTAAACTTGCGATGGTTAAAGTTGAAAACGCTTTTGAATTTACAAAATTTAGACTATTCCACTAGCAAATCAATAACGGCTCTTTGCAATAAATTTCAAAATCTATTTTATTTAAACAATGAAGAATTATCAGTTAATAACTTTTATGAACAAAAGCTAGTACTAACAGACTACAGTCCTATTTATATTAAAAATTATCGCCTTCCCCATAGCCAACTAAATGAAATCAATAAACAGGTTCAAGAACTGCTAAACAAAGGCATTATTGAACATTCTACTAGCCCCTACAATTCACCTTTACTAATAGTACCAAAAAAAGACTCAGGACAAGAAAAAAAATGGCGATTAGTAGTTGATTTTCGCCAGCTAAATAAAAAACTAGTCGATGACAAATTTCCCATTTCAAGATTGGAGGATGTACTCGATAAATTAGAAGGTGCTAAATATTTCTCCACATTAGACATGACAAATTCATTCCATCAAGTTCCGCTCAGTAAACAATCAAGACCTTTAACAGCTTTTTCAACAAACAACGGACATTATCATTTTAAAACCGTTCCATTTGGATTAAAATTAGCTTCAAACAGTTTTCAAAGAATGTTGACAATAGCACTCTCAGGCTTAGACAATATATGCTTTATATATATAGACGACATTATAGTTTTTGGCAAAACAATATCAGAGCATAATTCAAATCTTCAACAAGTATTCCAAAGATTACAAAAATACAATTTACAGTTAAATGCATCAAAATGTAACTTTTTTAAAAACGAAGTAATATTTTTAGGTCATAAAATAACAGACCTTGGCGTAACAACTGACCCAGAAAAATGCAAGGTAGTGAAAGACTTTCCAAGACCTACAAATTCAAATGAAGTAAGAAGATTCGTTGCATTTTGCAATTATTATAGAAAATTCGTAAAAAACTTTGCAGAAATGGCAAACCCCCTGAATAATTTACTCAAAAAGAACGTAGTTTTTAATTGGAGCCCTGAATGCGAAAAATCATTTCAAATATTAAAAAACTCACTCATTAACCCACCAATCTTACAATATCCAAATCTTCAAAAAGAATTCATTCTAACCACAGACGCCTCAAACTACGCCCTTGGTTCAGTACTTTCTCAAGGTACCATAGGATCCGATCTTCCTATTGCATATGCCAGTAGATCTTTAAACAAACATGAACTGAATAAACCGATAATAGAAAAAGAACTTTTAGCCATTCATTGGGCAATAAATCATTTTAGACCCTACCTATATGGTAAATTTTTCAAAATAGTAACAGATCATAGACCATTAGTTTCATTGTTTAAACACAAAAACCCCTCTTCAAAACTCACCAGAATTCGAATGGATCTCATGGAATATGATTTTGAAATTATTTATAAACAAGGAAAATTAAACACTAATGCTGATGCACTTTCTAGAATTCCAGTAAATTCTAATGAATTAAAAACTTTGATACCATGCATTGCAGCAATAACTAGAAGTACAAATAAAAATGTGACCCGTCCAAATAGAACACCTACCCCCACAAAGAGGATTAGCTATCCGCACATGTGGGAATGCATATCTATTTCGGATGTACGAAATTTGCCAATTCTTAAATTTGTGCAAACACAAGGGGAGAATAAATGTACAAAGCGTAAAAATCTGCAGACTTTTGCCATAATTAAAAACAATGTTTTGATTGAATCAAGCGATAAACCATACTGCACAAGCCAGGTCTTGGAGAAGCTGATTCCAGTACTACAAAGCAATGGCATAAGTAAGCTAGCTCTTTCCAAGAAGGACCTAGTATTTGAATCTATGAGTCAACAAGAATTAAAAATTTTATATGAAGAGACACTGCAGAAACACATGAATAAGGGATTGTGCACTCCCATAACAATTATTTTATTCAAACCCCCCGAATCAATTAATAACGAACCTGATCAGTTACGTTTAATTAAAGAAAATCATTTATCTTTACTCGGAGGTCACACCGGTGTAAACAGGACAATAGCTAAGTTGAAACAACGCTATGTCTGGAAAGGTATGAATAAAATGGTAAAGAAATTCATACAAAATTGCGAAATTTGCAAGAAAAATAAAATTACCGTACATACTAAAGAGAAGATGATAATCACTGAAACCCCTTCTAGTCCTTTTGAAGTAGTATCAATTGACACAATAGGACCCTTACGCCCATCAAATAATTTCAGATATATTTGAACTCTACAATGCGACTTAACCAAATACGTCGAAGCTTTCCCTATGACATCTAAAGAATCATTAGAAGTAGCAAAAACGATAGTAGAAAAATTCATTTTAAAATATGGTCATTTAAAAACAATGAAAACAGATATGGGAAAAGAATTTGTAAATCAAACTATTTCAGAAATTTGTAGTTTATTAAACATTGAACAAAAAACCTCAACACCCTATCACCACGAATCTTTAGGTGGAATAGAAAGAAATCATAGAGTTTTCAACGAATATCTTTTATGTTGCACTGAAGACGCAGAATGGGATAAGAATATACCTTACTATACGTTCTCTTATAATACCACTCCACATACGAGCACAAAATACACCCCCTTTAAATTAATATTTGGAAGATTACCAAGCTTGCCAACAAAGATTTACAGTAACGAACCTATTTACAATTTTGATCGTTTTCAAAATGAGCTCAAAGTGAGATTACAAAACGCACATGAGAATGCAAGAAAGTATTTGATTAACTCAAAAATTAAAAATAAAGAATGTTATGACAAGATTTCAAATCCTATTGAATTTAAGATAGGTAGCCTAGTTTTCTTAAGAAATTATGCAGGTAAGAAATTAGACAGTCCTTATGAAGGTCCTTTTAAGATATTAGAACGACAAGGTGTTAATTCAGTAATATTGTATAAGAATAAAAGAAAACTAGTGCATAACAACAATTTAAAACTATGTGAGTAAGAAAATACACAAAATATAGATACTATATATTAAGCATTAGTTAGAAGCATGCGATAAGTAAAATTTTACACGATAATTAAACTTTTAAGGCGAAATTTAGATTTTAAGGCAATACTATATTCTAAGATGCTTAACACAAATAATTTTCTACTTCGTATGTATATACAAAAAAAAAAAAAAAAAAAAAAAAAAAAAAACAACAATTTTTTTTTTTCTCTAGAGGGTGAGGGTGTAGTATGTATACACACGAACGCACAAACTCATTTTTCCACTTCATTCACGACATAAATGGTTTCATATGACCAAATTCTTTGCAAGCTGCACTCATTGCATGAGCAACATATTTTGCAGGCAGCGTCGTCGAATCGTGGGAAAGTGTTTTGTCAGCATACCTCACAAGCTAATTCATAAGATTCTATATTTTTCAATTGTAATTCATTTATGCTTACTTAACATATTTTTGATATAAATAAAGCTTGAAGTTCAGTTGGAACTTCAGATTGGATTTACATGCGAAACCCTTTGCTTATCCATTCTCGAATTGGCGCACCTTTCGCCGGATAAATATAAAAAGGTGAATTAAGCGCTAGTCGCTGACTCCTTTGGCGTATCTCCGCCGTATAAATATAGAGATATTGGGCGCTAGCCGCCAAATAGATTTGCGAGTCCTGCCGCTCAGCAATAGCGGGACATAACAAAATAAAAACCTTTAGGATATAAAGAAATAAAAACTATAAAATAAAAATATTAATTCTTCTACGCGAAGGATACACTACAGTGGTCTACTATTTGGTCTGATATATGAATCGTTGAAATATTATGTATTTTGTCCCTTGGCAGTAATCAAACATGTGTAACGTTATAAGACATTTTTGTGCTAAAAAATATAAAATTTTTTGTTAATTGATAAATCACTTTTGTGTATCCAAAAAGGCTGAAATAAACAAAAGGTATTTCCAAAAGTTGAAAACAACTCCCAAATATGAAGAAAGGAAGAAAAAGCAAGCAGAAGCTAAAAAAAAAATACAGGTTGAAAAAGAAGAGCGAAGAATTGGAATTGCCCATAACAAAACTTAAAAATGCCATCATTACGCGTCGCACGGGAACTCGTGAACGTGTCAGGCGATATAGAGAGCGGCTTAAAACAAAACCAGAAGGTCAAAATGATTCGACAAGCCAAGCGAGCAGTCTTAGTGACATTGTTTCTGCAAGCTATTCATGTAGCCAAACACTAGGAAAAGCTGTAAATAAAGTTTCAAAAGCACTTCCGTCCTCTCCAACGAAAAAGAAGGCAGTTTTGGTACATATCTTCACGAAAATGGTCAGTGCAGAAAAAAAAGAGCTAGTAAACGTCATAACAAAAAAAAAAAAAGGCTCCACCGCTACGTTTAACAACGAAATTAACAACGATATTCGCAATTTCTTGGACAGGGATGATATTTCGCGAGTTTCGCCAAAGGCTAAAGACGCTAAATCGTATGTTTGCCCTTTAACTGGAAATAAAATCACTTTGCCAATGAGACACATGGTTTTGTCCATGGAAGAAGCTTACACACTGTTTTTCGAAGAAAGGGAGAGTGCACAAAAAAGTAAGAACTGAACATTTTTGTAACTGTCATCATTGTTTTTTGATATTATTTGCTTTTTTCATAGGTGTTTGTGGTCTAACACACTTTAAAAAACAACGGCCTCCGAATATTAAGTTGATAAATGATATTCCGCACAATATGTGTATGTGTGTGTATCATTAAAATTTCATTGAAGCTGTCACAGCTCTACATAAAAGTGTGCCGAGTGTCACGGACTATAACCAAGGATTTGTGAAGCAGTTCTTGTGTGAAGAATCCTCGATGGACTGCTGGCTTTCAAAGTGTGGCAATTCGTGCGGTATAACTCTAAATAAGGTAGAAGGATTACTTGGTGAAAATTCACCCGATTCTGAAGTAACATGGAAAATCTGGCAAAAGAGCCTAAAAAATAAAAGAATTGAAAGGCATGAAGAAACTGGGACGTTGTCTGACCTTATTGCTCATATTACCACTTTGGCACCGCAATTCTTAAAACATAGTTACATAAAGCGTGTGCAATCCGAAATGTTCAACAAATATGATCGTCCTCGCACCTCTAATTGTGAAAATAGCGATGAAGGTTTGCTCCAAATAGACTTTGCCGAGAATTTCGTTTGTGAGAGCCAAGATGAAATTCAAAGCGCCCATTGGAACCAACGGCAACTCACTTTGTTTACTTCAGTCTTTTATTGCAATGGAGCTTTTCAATCACGAGTACTGGTGTCTGACAACTTGAAACACACCAAAGATGCAATTTCTTCATATTTGTACAAACTTTTATCGACGCTACCAAAAACGGTAAATTTTTTGAAAATTTGGAGCGATGGACCATCGTCGCAGTTTAAGAATAAGTACGTTGCAGCATTAATTCCAGTTTTTCAACTCCAATTCAATTTAAAAATTTTTTGGAATTACTTTGCAACTTCCCACGGTAAAGGCTGTATTGATGGCATTGGAGCTATTGCCAAAACCGTAGTTCGAAAACACATAAAAGCTCGCGATTGCATTGTTTATAGTGCTTCCGATTTCGTTGCGGCCTTTAATCGCACTCCATCTACAATTTTGGTTGAAGAAATACCAAAAATTTCATCTGCTCATCAAATTCAATTCATTGATTGCAAAACACGTACTTACAATACGTCGAAAGAAGGATATAACCTCTAAATATTTTGAAACCTTTTAATGAGACAAATCAGTACAAACCAGAAACTTGAAATGTGATTTTTTTAATATTTTATTTCTTTTGTTTATGTGAAATACAAATTTAAGTTACATAAATAAATCTTTCGTACTGAAAACTTTCATACAAATAGTTTCTTTTTGCTAAACTCCACTATTCATATAGAAATTCGCACGGTAACGTTATAAGACTTTTTTGTGTAACGTTATAAGACCCCTATTCTGACCGAAAAACCGCAACAGATACACGACTTGCTTCCCGACAACCACGCTAATTTTTCACTTCCATCATCAACTCTATTGTCCTGGAAAATGAATAAAATCGTAAAACTGAATTCGCAGATTTTTTCAAAAATGGGGGGAACGTTGAACTTCACTTCCTAAATTGTGTAACGTTATAAGACCACTTTAAAAAGCTGTATTTTAAAAAGTATTTGAAATATCAAAAACCTTTGTATGTAGAAGATGTGGGCAACGGGGAAATCTTTCCAATGCATGTAAGAAGTCTCAGATCGGTCAAATACTTTTTAAGTTATGAGCAATAAGGGCGTACGAATGTAACGTTATAAGACCGTGGCGGTGACCATATGGTTATTTTTTTTGGTGTTGCACTGTGTAATGGTGAATCACCTGATTCATCCCTCCAGTTGCCACTGGTATACAAATACGGATTTATTATTTATGTATGTTTTTTATTTTGTGCGAATTATTGAAGGTTGATATCAAAGACATCTTAATGAAAACGACATCTGGGCGAGATGTGCTCGAATTTTTCAAAATTAAAAAAACTCTCGCGCCGAAACACCAGCAAGTATTAGCTAACAATATTGTGGATCACTATGTAGGATCACACGGTATTCTTCGCCTGCACCAATTAGATAAAATTGCTGAAGATATTTGCAACCAGGTCCCTGGCGAAAATAAGGTAGGTAAGTATTTCTATTTATATTTTGTAATGTAATGAATAAAAAAAATTTCGCTTTTCTATAGGTGACATATTTTTGCCGACATTCAAAACCAAAAAAAACCAGGCGGCAAAATATATGACCGCTATTTCAATTTAAGAAAAAAGCTCTTCCGCCCGGTTTCCTCACAAAATAGTTCCTGTTCAACATTATCAGATTCAACTGGAGAGGATATCGACGAAATTGATGAGACAATTTTACAAAATTTAAAATCTTGGCTTTCTTATAATGATACCCCTTTTGAAGAAGTACGCAATAAATGGGTAAAATCGTTTCATTTGAGGAAAAAATTTAAGAATAATCTTTTTTCGGAATGGCCGCTAATAAAGAACTGCATTATCGGCCCACAATTGGCAGTTCCTTCAATATATAAATTTGTCTTAGTGATTATTATTTATTTCCTATTTAGATTGATCTCGACTTTTCTTTGATGTTCCCGAATAAACCCAATCTCTTTGAAAAATGGGAATCATTTCTTCCTCATATAACAAAATATTTCTACGGAAATGTTAAGGATAAAACATGTAAGGAATTATTACGTAAACTTGATGACGATTTTTCAAACTCAGGTATATTGGGCAATAAAAATAATTTATTTTACATTATTGAAGTAATTCTATTTTTTTTTTTTATTAGACTCAATCAGCTGTATCACGGTTTTGTTATTGAATGCAGTAATAACCCCTACTGCTAAATATGTCCAGTCTGAAAAATTGAAGCGGGTTACAATAAGAGAAAGTATGGACGCGATGATATTGTATATAAAAAATCACTCCACGCTGCAAGAGGAAGTTGCAGAACTAAAAAATC
Organism: Chlorops oryzae; assembly: GCA_020466095.1. Lineage (NCBI taxonomy): Eukaryota > Metazoa > Arthropoda > Insecta > Diptera > Chloropidae > Chlorops > Chlorops oryzae. The sequence continues at coordinate 105,066,117 of CM035806.1, forward strand.
GTTTTGCACGCACACACAATACGTTACAGCCATTTGTTAGAGTTATTGGTGAAAATATAAGTAGTCTACAAGAATTTATGGTATATTTTGATGGAATTAAGTATAAGTTTTCAACTTTTTTGAAAGCGTTTGATGTGTGCTTCAAATTGATGCACGTTTGTAACTGCGAATACCCAGTTTACTCTAAAAATGTTTGGAACTTTATTCACAATTTTTTTTTATGGTTTAGAAATACCACTAAATGAAAAGTTGTCCAAAATAACCGGTTTGATTACACATTTGAATACTTTACTTAATATATAATAAAATGTATGGGTGCTTTGTTTGTAAGCTGGAATTGAAAAGTGTCGAAGACTTGTTAAAGCACTTTACAAATTCTCATAAATTAAAGAACTATGGTGTTTACAAATGTATGCAAAAAAACTGCTTCCAACATTTTTCCTCTAAATATATTTTTTCAAGAAAATGAAAAATCATTCTGAAAGATGTGAAAACTTATGCTTAGTTCTAAACCAAATTACTGATGTTATACGAAATAATACCACAAATGCTAGTCATAAGGAATATGAAGTTTTAGAGGCTATTGTTGATGAAAAACACATGGGTTCGCCTATTAATCAAAGTCATGTAATATTGAACGAGGTTAAAAAAAATTTCTTGCGACTTGTACGCCAAAAAAAATTCTAGCAGAAAGGATGCTACAGAAATACAAGAAATTAAAACGAATTTATGCAATGTCATTACAAAAAGCATTAAATTTACTCTGACCAATAATCCAAACAAAATTGACGAAATTCTGAATATTGCATCAAATCCGTTTTTGAAAATTGACACTGAGCATAAATTTTCTAAAACTTTAGAAGAAAATGAATTGTTTGAACCATTTTATAGCTATAATATTAACAATGAACTTATAGAAAGAGTTAGGTGTGGAGAAACTATTTATGAAGCATCTGATGCTAAATCTTATATTTTTAAACTACGCTTTCATTTAAAAAAAATTTTCGAATTACCTTCCCTGTTTAAAGATACACTGAGCGAAAACTACGGTTGTGTAATTTACAACGATTCGTAGTATACTACGACCGTAGTTATTTTAGAGCAAAACTGTAGTACGGACGTATTCAAACATGACTTAAATAGCCATGCGTATTCTTTAGGAACAAATTTCTTTACACACGTATTTAAAAAACTTCTATAAAAAAACACGTAAAATAGTTTTCATTTGACTTTAAGTAACATATTTAGTCCACGCGAATTAGATTTCTCCGTAGCGTACGGGTAGCGTATTCGCTCAGAAATCCGAAGGGCTCGGGTTCAAATCCTACAGCAGGCGACTGAAATGTGTGAAGAATGGGAACTTTTCAAGCAAGTAGAAAAATATTAAAGGTAAAACAGGACAACTAGAATGAGAAATCTAGCTTTCCCCAACCGTATAGATAAGAGAGAAGAGAGGGCCCATCCCGGCTTTCTAAAATGTATTTTTTTTGTTGCGTTAAATGTTAAGTTTTAAAGCTTTTTATTCCTGTAAGGTTATTAAATATTAAATACCTAAATGTTATGTTATTATTTGTAAAAAAAAAAAAAAAAAAAAAAAAACGCCTGACCGGGGATCGAACCCGCCGACTTGGGATTTGGTACTACTTCCGTATTTCAAGTTTTTTACTTCGCTTGTGGTTATTTTAACTACGTCCGTTAATAGAGCCAAATCATTGCTGTTCGTAGTTAACTTAACTACGTTTTTGTTATTTTTACTACGATTTTTAGCTCAGTGTACATTAAATAACGCAAGTTATTTGGAAAATAGCACAAACTATATGAATTTTATAAATGGCTCAGTTTTTAAATGTAAAAGAAAGAAGTTTGCTCAAGATGCAATAATTATTCCATATTTTCTATGCACGGATGATTTTGAGGTAAATAATCCTTTAGGTACTCATACTTCAAAGGACTCAATTTGCGCTGCATATTTTCCATTTTCCACTCTTCCGAATTATCTTAATTCAAATCTGAATTTTATATTTATTGCTGCACTGGTTAAGTCCTTGTATGTTAAAAAGTATGGAATTAATTGTGCGCTTTATGGCTTAAAAAATGAAATTAAATACTTAGAGGAAGAAGGCATCGATATTAACTGTGGTGAAAAGATTTATCATGTGCATTTCATACGAGGGCAGTTTGATAAGTCAGTGACTTTTTGAATAAAAGATGTTTTTTTCGACATAAAAACGTTTTATTTCTCAACATAGTCTCCTTTTAGCTCGATACATTTAGTCCAGCGTTTTTCCAATTTTTTATTCCTTTCAAATAATAGGTTTTCTCAAAGCTCTCAAAATAGGCGTTTGTTTTAGTGATGACCTCTTCATTCGACCCGAATCTCTTACCGCCCAGCCATTTCTTCAGGTTTGGAAACAGGAAATAGTCGCAGGGGGCTAAATCTGGAGAATATGCTGGATGGGGTAGCAGTTCATAGCCCAATTTATGAAGTTTGGCCATGGCGACTACACACGTGTGCACCCGTGAATTGTCTTGATGGAATAACACTTTTTTCTTCGCCAAATGCGGTCGTTTCTCCTTCATATCAATATCGAATCTGTCCAAAAGCTCTGAATAATATTCACCGTTGATCGTTTTACCCTTTTCAAGGTAATCGATATGAATGACACCTCGTGCATCCCAAAAAACTGTGGCCATGACTTTGTTGGCCGACAGAGTCACCTTGGCCTTCTTGGGCGCCGATTGACCCGCAGAAACCCACTGTTTCGACTGCTGCTTTGTCTTTGGTGTGTTGTGGTGAATCCATGTTTCGTCTACGGTAACGAAACGACGAAAAAATTCGTTCGGATTGCGGTTAAACATCGCCAAACACTCCATTGAAATGGTCACACGGTTGCGCTTATGGTCGAGTGTGAGCAATCGCGGCACCCATCGCGCGGATAGTTTTTTCATATCCAAATATTCATGTAAAATGTGATGTACCCGCTCAGTTGAGATGTCTACAGCCTCAGCTATCTCATGCACTTTCATTCTCCGATCGTCCAATATCATTCCATGAATTTTATCGACGATTTCTGGCGTGACGACCTCTTTTGGGCGACCTGAACGTTCGGCGTCACTTGTGCTGGTACGACCACAACGGAACTCCGTAAACCACTTCTTAACCATTGAAATTGATGGTGCAGAGTCTCCATAGTATTTATCAAGTCTTTCCTTGGTTTCGGTGATGGTTTTTTGCGCAAAAAATAATGTTTAATCAGGACACGAAATTCACTTTTTTCCATTTTCATTAAAGCTTACGAGGTTGTCTGCTTTCAATGGCTGTCAAACATAAGCCACATGGCGCAGCTTGCTCAAAACTTAACAGCTGTCTATTAATAGATAGCAGTTGACGGTGGCAGGGTTGCATTTAAAGTTACTGCACGTTAAATTCAAAAAGTCACTGACTTATCAAACTGCCCTCGTATTAGGGCTCATTCTGGGAGACAATTTAGGCATGAAAACCGTTATAGGATTCTCTAAGTCATTTAATTGCAATAAATATTGCCGTCTTTGTCTTAGAGAAAAGTCTGACATGCGTGGAGATGTTCGAGAATCAATTTCACATTTGAGATCAATAGAAACGTATAATGAAAATCTTAGACAAAACAATTAAAAAAAAAACATGTATTGCTGAAGGAAGTATATTTAATGAAATTAATTCATTTCATGTTACTTCAAATTTCTGTGTAGATATAACGCATGACATTTTTGAGAGTGTTTGTCGATACGATTTAAGTCAAGCTATTATATATTTTTAAAAAAAACAGTATTTCACACTGGAAATAATCGTAAAAGTACTTTTTCATATGGAGTGACCGAAATCGGTAATACCCATTTAAACTTAACAATTTGATGAACAATAACTTAAAAATGAGAGCATCAGAAACAAAATCATTTTTACACTTTTTCACATTATTAATTGGGGATAAAGTCCCGCGTAATGATAAGGTATGGAAGATGATTATATTATTAATATAGATAATGGATTCATGCTTATTGTCATCTTTCAAAGAAGAAGATATTGTTAAACTACAACTTTATATAACACAGCATCATAAATTGTATAAAAATTGTTTTGGTCCGTTGAAGCCCAAGCATCATTCCCTAGTGCATTATGGAACAGCTATTAGAAAATGTGGTCCATTGAAAAATAAGTGGTCAATGAGATTTGAAGCCAAGCACAAAGAACTTAAAACGTATATGGCTGCTTCAATGACGAGAGTAAATAGTGCTTATTCTTTAGCAAAAAAAAAACACAATACCAATTTTGTTCATTCCTTTTCAAAAATAATGTACCGCGAGAATTAGAGGTAATTCATACGATTGAACCAAAAAATATTGATCAACTTATTAATTGTTTCCTTCTCTCTAAAAACATAAACATGATCGATTTTGTTTTTGCAGACACTATTGATTTTAAAGGTACTACATATAAAACAAAAATGTATTTATCTATTAAGTCTAATGATTCATAAAATTGGGAAAAACACAAAAACACTTTACATAAACAATATAACTGTATTTACTAGTCCTCCGATTAACATTTATACAATGTACAATGGATCATCATATATAAGAGACAAATCAATTTAACACAATGTTTTGACACTTTTATTCCCCTTTTTAAATAATAAGTTAATTGTAAGCATTAAATGTAGGTGTAACATAATGAAACAATAAAACATTAACTTTTAGTTTTCAATAAAAGGAATTTTTACTTTATGGGTTGTACAGCTGGGAGATTAAGTTTGACTATCTTCCAGTTAATTATAAAATAAAGGTTAGAGCTGTTATTTTAACAGCCCCAAAGTCAATTATATAATGACAGTTCGGCAGTTTTTTTTAACAATTATCCGTCGATTGTACAAAAACAGTTCGGGTAGTTATTTTGACAAACTTCAATCGTTTTAAGAATTGAATTGACCGCTACTACACATAAGCTAAGAATTAACGGGGAACTCGGTTATTTTAACCTGCTTTTTCAGTTAATATAACTACCTTTTTCTCTCGGTGTAAGCATTTCTTTATTACTGGCGCTAATGGTTTTCTTGTTGCATTCTTCTGTTGATCGAGAAATGAGTAGAGGAACTGTTTGTGCTGTTGTGACACAGAGTAGAGTAATTTCTCTTTAATTTTCCTATCAGAAATGTGAGTAGTTTTTGGAGAAATTGCAATAATCAGTTGCTAAAGTATTTTATTGCCCTTTTCTTTTAATTTATCCGGATTTATATATTCAAATAATTTATCTTCCATCGATATTTGCAATTTGTTGATGCCTACGTTGTCGGTTTCTTTTATTAACCTAGGAAATAATTGACCTAAATAAATTTTTCCATTAACAACTAGATCATCAATATTAATATAGCTACAAACCTGTTTTCCCTTCCTTAAAATTAGTTTGGGAGATATAAAGGTGAGCTTGACATGTCTTTTAACTTCATATTTATATAGCGCTTCATAAATGTTGGGCTTCATTATTTCGATTTCAGTTGACTCTTTTAAATTACTCGTGTTTTCTCTGTTCATTGATCTTGCCGTTATTAAAATGTTGTTGTTTTTTTCTTGTGTCATTTTCTTTAAGTCGGTTATATCCAGAGGTGACCACCACTACAAAGCCGTTTTCATTATGCGCAATAGTAGTGGTACAACAAAGCCATAAAATTAGAAAATCGAGAGAATAACAAAGCGACAAGCGTCATAGATCCCACCTCGACAATAGTCTGTAGCATACTGAGCTCTCAACGCACTCTAACTGAGGCAAAACTAAAAATTATACGAAAAAAAGTTTTAAAAATTAAAACAGAGCGACACATGTCTTGCCTCTGCAAAGTTTGTCAAAGCACTGATTTGAAAAATTGACGTGACTTCGTTTTTTTGCTCGCTTCGGTTGTTCGATTCGCTTCTCGATTACAAGTAGCATTTTGCTTTAATTGCGACCTCGTTTTATACTTTTTCATCTCTCGCTCACAGTTTCTATACGTGTGCAAAAATGTTCTCTTTTTCGCTCTTTTACCCCTGGAGCTTACCCTTTGTGCACCTCTGGTTATATCTATGCGAGATAGCGCGTCTGCTACATAGTTTACTTTTCCTGCAATAAACTCCACCACAAAGTCATATTCCTCTAAATCCAGTCGTATGAGTGTCAATTTGGAAGAGGAATTCCTCATGGAAAATAAGTATGTTAGTGGACGATGATCTGTTTTTATACAAAATTGCTTTCCATACACATATGGCTTAAAGTAATTAATTGCCCAATGTATAGCAGCAAGCTCTTTTTCGAAAATGGACTTATTTAATTCACTTTTTGTAAATAAACGCGAGACAAATGCACCTGGTAGTTGTTTATCATCGTGTTGTTGTGCCAAAACTGCTCCACAAGCAAGACCACTAGCATCTGTTGTAATGTAAAAAGGTTTATCGAAATCAGGATATTGCAAAATTTGTGGTTTAAGTAATGAATTTTTGAGAAACTGAAAACAGTTTACACATTCTTCTGTCCATTCGAATGCTACCTTTTTCCTGCATAGTCTTGTCAAAGTTCTAGAATATTTTGCAAAATTTTCGATAAATCTCCTATAATAGTAACAGAATGCTACAAAACGTTTAACTTCGTCTGCTTTTTTCAGAGTAGGATAATTGAAAACAACGTCATATTTATTTTCATCAGGTAAAATGCCTATGTCGGTGCAATTTTGTCCTAAATAAGTCACTTCTCTGTTAAAGAACAAACATTTATCCGGATGTAATTTTAAATTGTAGTTTCAGCAAAAAGAAAATACATCTCGAAGATTTTTAATCGTGTGCTTTTCCGAGCATCCCAAAACTACTAAATCGTCCATATATAAGAAAGCTTGTGCCGGTGACAATCTTGAAAAAGCTATTGCCATCATTCGTTGGAACGAATTAGGTGCAATTTTCAAACCATATGGTAATCTTTTGAATTGGTAAAATCCTTTATCAGTTGAAAATAATGTTATGTTTTTTGATGATTTTTCTAATTCAATTTGATGAAAACCGTACGTTAAGTCCAAGCAAACGAAAACCCTGGTTCTTCCACGCTGATGGAGTATGTCATCTATTCTCGGAAAAGGGAATTTATCTGCCGTTAATTTTTTATTAATTGCCCTATAGTCCACAACTAATCTCCATCGTTTTTCTGCGGAGTTTGCAGGTTTTCCGATTGTTCGTTATTAGTAATTGTACGTACGTTTCTATTACTTTGTCCTCTGTTATTGTAATTGTTATACGGTCTGTTTCTGTTGTTTGAGTTAAAATTGGAATTATTGTTGTTGTAGTAGCCTCTTCTGTAGTTGTTAGAGTCCACGGCCACGGTATCCCGTAGTTTGACCACGCCAACCACGATTAAAGTTGTACCTATTTGTGAAATTCCGTCTTGAATTACCTCGAGTTTAAAACATGACATTGCTAGGCTGAGTGAGAGTATCATTAGTTGCTTCTACGAATTTGGAAACAACCGAATCTAGGGTGTCAAATTGACTACTTTTAATGATCATTTTAACCTCAGGAATAGTGGTGTTTACCTTAAAAGATTCTACCGCTACCTGTGTTGAGTATGATGATGCTAGTTCAGGTGGCATGCCATCCGAAATATAAGCATTTTCTAATTGTTTTGTAAGTTCTATTATTTCTTTAGTAAAGTCATTAGCTGTTTTCGCTCATGTTTTATATTTTTAATTTTTGCTTGGAGAGCTTTGGCTGACTCGCCTTTACATTTAGAAATTAATTTGAGTTTAATGTCTATTAAAGTGTTTTCGTTGATGATAAGCTTTCTTGAGTCTCCTTTCAGTTTAGTTTTCACGCTTTTGACTGCTAATTTTCATGGGTTCCTACAGCTGATTTAAGAAGATCTATTGAATCGATGAATGATTGCGAATTCTGAGGTTGACCGTCGAACTCGTGCAAGATTGACGCTGCCAACCTCAAAAAGTCTTGTTGAGACATATTGTCGGTTTGAGATACTTTTGGGGATGTAGAATCTTCACTTTGGTATTCTGAATCGCTAGAACTTTCTGGTCGTTGTTCTATATCTAGTTGAGAGAGATCTACCTCTATTGAATTATCTAAAGTGTGCGAAGTATTTTTATTCATTTTTTTATTCATCATATTTACTCAAAATTCTTAAAAGCTTATCTCTTTTTTCCCTGAAAATTTCTAAACCCTTTGATTTGTGTTGCTTCGTTAATTTTTTATACTGTGCCCTTAGTGTGCCTCTTATTCGATAAGCAGAATATGAAAAGAGAAACACGAATTTTTCAATGAGTAGGACCAAACCAAAAAAAAAAAAAAAAAAAAAAAAATATCGTCTTTTCGTTATCGTTCAAGAAAATTAATGTCGTAAAAATTAGTTATGTTTTCAAGTATTTCGTAAAGAGAAGCCTAATATATATAATCTAGCTAAATATATGTAACACTTAGTAGATCATTAAAAGAAATAATCATGTCCGTCCGCCGCAGTGGAGATAACATACCTACACAACAGCACATTTCGTGTAAATTATGCGAACAAATAATAGTAGAAAATCAGGAGTATTTAGTTACCGCGTGTTGTCACACCTTTCATAACAATTGTCTTTTAAATTGGCTTAAATCTAATCGAGCTTGCCCACAGTGCCATTCGGGATGCGATGCTAAAGACTTTGTAAAAGGAAACCAAAATTTTAACAAACCAGAAACTAGATCCAAAACTAACCAAAGTGCACCCAATAGACCACCTTCTTCACAATCCACCCCTAAGGCGACAACACCAATTATGCAGGGAAACCAGAACGAAAATCCTTCGTCGTCAATGGCGATGACTTCACAGGAAGCTAGTGCCCAAATTTCAAATTTGGAAATCCAAAATCCAATGCCGCAAAACCAATCAACTGAGGATCTTCGAATAAGAAATCTCGTCAGTGCGATAGTAGCAGCTAGACAAGCACCGATGATGCAAGAACTCGAATTGAGAGTTCAGCAATTAGTAACTTCTGCATTAGAAAAGTCACTTGAACCTTTTATCAACCGTATAAATCCAATTATCGACCACGAACACAATCTTTCGCAAAACGTTAATGCATCTGACGTTTATTGGCCCCAAGAACCACCACGTTTTCAAACCGGTTTCAACAATCCTCAAGATATGTATCACGACCCCATCATACGTATGAGTAACATTACAGCAGTCACTCACTCAAGTAAGAAAGCCCAAATGATCAGTCACTGGGACATTAGGTTTGACGGTTCACCCAAGTTGTCAGTAGAAAAATTTCTATACCGGATAGAATGACAAGTTACAGATACGTTAGCAGGGAATTTTAATCTTTTATTCGAGAATCTGCAAAGTTTATTTGTAGGAGATGCCCGTGACTGGTACTGGCGTTTCAGACGTTCCGTAGATCGTATCACATGACCCACTTTATGCGAAGCTCTTCGAAAAAATTTCGCTGAACACCGAACAGACACCGACATAAAAGAAAATATGCGCGCTAGGAAACAAGGACAGGTCGAAACATTCGATGAGTACAAAAACTCAATTTTTAAAATCGCTGAAAACCAAAAAATTCCTTTGGCAGAAGCAGAGCTAGTCGAAATATTACAGAGAGGGTTAAGACCGAAGATTCGTCAACAAATATTATACTTTCCTATTAGATCAGTAGCTGAGTTGCGTCGGTTTTGCCTCAAAAGTGAATGCCTATTGCAGGAAATTACTAAAAGCCCAAATATCACAAATTCCAATATCCCTTCTCGAATGCCAACTCCTCGCAAGCACATTAGCGAAATCCAGATAGATGTAGATAGTAGCGAAATAGAATCAGACGCTCCCGTATTAGCTGTTGTCCAAAAGATATTATCTAAAATACCGTTTACATGGTGGAACTGCCGGCAAGAAGGGCATAACAGGTTGGCTGATAAGTCCCCAGTCTAACAAAGAAAAACACATTTTTTTGTCAAAATTCGTTTTTATTATTCAACATAGTTCCCTTCAAGAGCGATACAACGATTATAACGACCTTCCAATTTTTTGATACCATTTTGGTAGTACTCCTTCGGTTTTGCCTCAAAATAGGCCTCAGTTTCGGCGATCACCTCTTCATTGCAGCCAAATTTTTTCCCTGCGAGCATCCTTTTGAGGTCTGAGAACAAGAAAAAGTCGCTGGGGGCCAGATCTGGAGAATACGGTGGGTGGGGAAGCAATTCGAAGCCTAATTTATGAATTTTTGCCATCGTTCTCAATGACTTGTGGCACGGTGCGTTGTCTTGGTGGAACAACACTTTTTTCTTCTTCATATGGGGCCGTTTTGCCGCGATTTCGACCTTCAAACGCTCCAATAACGACATATAATAGTCACTGTTGATGGTTTTTTCCTTCTCAAGATAATCGATAAAAATTATTCCATGCCCATCCCAAAAAACAGAGGCCATTACTTTGCCAGCGGACTTTTGAATATTTCCACGCTTCGGAGACAGTTCACCGATCGCTGTCCATTCAGCGGACTGTCGATTGGACTCAGGAGTGTAGTGATAGAGCCATGTTTCATCCATTGTCACATATCGACGCAAAAACTCGGGTGTATTGCGAGTTAACAGCTGCAAACACCGCTCAGAATCATCAACACGTTGTTGTTTTTGGTCAAATGTGAGCTCGCGCGGCACCCATTTTGCACATAGCATATCCAAATATTGATGAATGATATGACCAACACGTTCCTTTGATATCTTTAAGGCCTCTGCTATCTCAATCAACTTCATTTTACGGTCATTCAAAATCATTTTGTGAATTTTTTTGATGTTTTCGTCGGTAACCACCTCTTTCGGGCGTCCACTGCGTTCACCGTCCTCCGTGCTCATTTCACCACGCTTGAATTTTGCATACCAATCAATTATTGTTGATTTTCCTGGGGCAGAGTCCGGAAACTCATTATCAAGCCAAGGTTTTGCTTCCACTGTATTTTTGCCCTTCAGAAAACAGTATTTTATCAAAACACGAAATTCCTTTTTTTCCATTTTTTTTCACAATAACAAAAGTTGCTTCACAAAAGACGCTCTATCTCACAAACTAATTGACTTACAGACGTCAAATTTTGACACGAATCATTTGAAGGTTGCCACTATATAAAAATAATATGCATTTAATACTATCGACGCCATCTATGTGTCAGACCGGGGACTTATCAGCCAACCTGTTAAATACCATGACTGTTTAGAAGCACGAGCTGTTTTCTGCTACGGCTGCGGAGCCATAGGCGTTTATAAACCACAATGTAAGACGTGTGCGAAAAACTCGAGAGCGAGCGAAGGCCCAAGCACGAACCTTCGCAACGATTAACTTATCTAATCCATCGAGCGATCACCTTTAAACCATCCCAAAACTTCATGAAATCATTCCGTTTAGCCAAGGCTTGCAAAAATATTTAGAAATTAGACAGAGAATTTTCCCAACTTATAAAAACATCAGATCATGCAGGGTTAAGCAAAATAGTTCGAGTATTAAAATTTTTTGGAATCGCGTCGCGGTCAATCGAAATCAACTTAAAAATGTTATATCGTCAATTCAGTGCAAGGCTAACGATGTGCGTCCGTATGAAGAAATTTGTGTAAAAAATAAGAAATGTTTAGGTTTTTTAGATAGCGGTGCCACAGTGTCTTGCATAGGTGGAAGTTTAGCTTTAGAAATTAGTGAAAATCCGAAATTTCTTAAACGAAACGCAACGGTGTTTACAGCCAATGGCAGTCGTCAAGTTGCTTTCGGCAAAATTTCTCTACCTGTTGAATTCCAAAATTAAACCCATACTATTAACTTTCTTGTTGTGCCGAGCATTTGTCATAATATTGTCTTAGGTGTTGATTTTTGGCACTTATTTAAAATCGCACCAAACATAATAGCTTCGATTGAGACTGATATACCTACTGATGACAACATGATTCCATTAACAAGTGAAGAACGAAATCGTCTAGATATTACTAAAAAGCTATTTCTATCATGTGAAAAAGAAGGTCTTGGGCGAACACAGTTAATTGAATATAAAATAGAGCTTGAACTAAACGCAAGGCCAGTTAAACAGCACTATTTCCCGATATCACCGGCAATAGAAAAATTAGTGCATGGTGAAATAGATGAAATGATTAAACCAGGAGTAATTGAAGAAGCCCCTAATAGCCCGTGGGCAATTCCAGTCGTCCTAGTGAAAAAGCCTGGAAAGGTGCGATTATGTTTAGACTCTCGGATCGTCAATAGCCTAAGCGTAAAAGATGCAAACCCACTCCCGCATATAGAAGGAATTCTTAGCAAATTACCTAAAGCTAGTTTCATCACTTCACTCGACCTCCGGAAAGCATTTTGGCAAATTCCTTTAGAGCAGAACTCGCGAGATTAAACTTGTTTTACCGACCCCAATAGACCTCTCTATAGATATTGCGTGATGCCATTCAGGTTGTGCAATGCAGCTCAAGCATTGTGCAGACTAATGGATAAAGTTATTCCCGCGAAACTAAAAAATTAAGTTTGTGTATATTTAGACGACCTCCTAATCGTCTCAGAAAATTTCGAGAAACACTTGGAAGTCTTAGCTGAAGTAGCATTTCGTCTGAGAAAAGGGTCTCACGATCAACGTTGAGAAAAGTAAATTTTGCATTAAGGAAGTACGCTTTTTAGGGTACGTGGTAGGAAATGGTATACTCCGCACTGACCCTGATAAAATTTCAGCTGTTACAGCATATCCCATCCCAAAGACCGTGAAACAGTTGAGACGATTTCTAGGCATGGCTGGGTGGTATCGTCGATTTGTCGAGAATTTTGCTTCGGTGACTGCACCACTGACAGACTAATTGAAAAAAAGCAAGTCTCTACAGTGGAACGAAACCACTCAAATTGCTTTTGAAAAACTGAAAAATATTTTATCCTCAGCACCAGTACTTGCTACCCCCGATTATAATAAACAATTCATCACACAATGTGATGCTAGCAAGCAGGGAGTTGGAGCAGTGCTAGCTCAATTGAACGAAGAAGGCATAGAAGTCCCAGTAGCATACTTTTCCCATAAGCTAAATAAGGCTCAATGTAATTACAGCGTTACGGAGCAAGAATGTCTCGCGGCTGTACTTGCGCTAAAAAAAACTCCGAGCTTATGTCGAAGGGCAAAATTTCAAAATCAATACTGACCACGCAAGTCTTCAATGGCTAATGCGACAACCAGACTTGTCAGGTAAATTAGCTAGATGGTCTCTGAAATTGCAAGGCTTCAGATTCAAGATTGAGCATCGAAAAGGTTCTTTAAACATTGTACCCGACGCTCTGTCAAGACTTAATTTTAATGAAATTGCTGAAATACCATTTACTCCTTTAATTGATCTAGATTCAGTTCATTTCAACTCACCAGAATATGTAAAGCTTAAAGAATATATAAGTAAAAATGCACATAGGTTACCCGACTTAAAAATTAAAACCGAACACGTATATAAACGCACAGAATTTGGTAATGGAGATTAAATTCAGGAAGAGTCCATATGGAAATTATGGGTACCGAAACCTTTGGTGGAAGAAGTCATTGAAAACGCACATAATCCCCCTAACAAATGCCACGGCGGAATAGCTAAATCATTAGAACGATTGCGCCGTAACTTATTTTGGCCTAATATGACAGTTGACACAAAAAACTACATAAGTAAATGCGACACATGCCACGAAAACAAAGCACCAAATTCCATATTGCGTCCATCTATGAAAAATCTTGTTCCCACTCAGCGTCCCTTTCAAAGGCTTTATATTGACTTCCTAGGACCTTACCCTCGCTCGAAAACAGGCAATATAGGAATTTTTATAGTGCTCGACCACCTAACAAAATTTCCGTTTTTGAAACCCATAAAAAAATTTACTTCCGCAGTCGCAGTAGATTTTCTCTCAAATTTTGTGTTCAGTGTATTTGGTACACCAGAAAGTATCGTAAGCGATAATGGAAAACAATTCAAGTCCTCTCAATTTGAAAACTTTTTAGAAGAACGCGGAGTAAAACATATATACACAGCTCTGTACAGTCCGCAAGCTAACGCAAGCGAACGCGTAAATCGCTCAATTCTGACAGGCATCCGGTCTTACCTTAGTTTTGATCAAACTCAATGGGATAAGAATATTGCAAACATAGGAGAAAGTTTAAGAAGTTCGTACCACCAAACTCTAGGTTGCACTCCTTACTTTGCACTGTTTGGTCAATCCATGACTTCTTATGGGAAAGAATACAAACTATTACATCCTTTAAATTGGTTCGAGCCAGAAACAATCGACAAAGCTGATAACTTGAGTTTGATTCGTGCTAAAATACACGAAAACATACCGAACGCATTTGAGAATTCCGCTAAACGCTACAATCTCCGAAGTGCAGAGCAGACATTCAAAATTGGAGACTTAGTATACCGGCGAAATTTTATTTTAAGCGATAAATCGAAGAAAATAAGCGCAAAGCTAGCACCTAAATTCGTTAAAGGTAAAATTGTAGGGCACAAAGGAAACTGCATATTTGAAGTGGTCGATGAGGAGACAAATAGGAGAGAAATCTATCATCAAAAAGATCTTCAAGTGCGAAAAGCGTAACAGCTCTTTTAACCCTTTTTCGAGTTTCTAGCCGCTAGCATAAAACTTGCTTTGTGCTGGGTTAAAAAGAAGAAAAATACCAAATTCGATACTTTCGTGGGAAAACAAAGGCTTATTGGTTGAAAACAATTGAAGAAAAATAAGAGAAACGAAATTGCGAGGATAAACAACGTCATAGATCATCCCACATAAGATTTCTGCATAGCTACACTAGAAAACGGTTTTGAGTGTGAATGTATTAGTAAACCGCAGCCGGTTGACAATTATGCTCTTACCGCTGAATAAGTTCGTAGAAAGGAATGCGAGGGGGTATAAAGACAGAAGCTCGCGTCATAAGGGACATTCTCTATTTCGTCGTGAACGAGAGAACAAGTAGAGCATCTGTTTTTTTTTTTAAACGAAATTTTTGAGAGCTACGCCGGTCTTTAGTAAAACTTAAAAGTCTACGGAAAATTCTCGCCGTAACGAAATCCTTCAACATCCACGCATTTGGATAACGCGAATTAGAAGAACACTCGGGATTCTGAGAGACTGGAAGCAGCAGCGTGCACCCAGACCAAAATTTCGGAGAAAAACCGGTGTTTTCTTCATATATTTCGTTGCATAAAAAGTGAATGGGAACTTCGGAACGACGAGGTTTGTCGCGTGGTAAAGTGTCTGCCGTATCCGATATTGCGAGAAACCAACGCAGATTCTATTTCCGAAATACTCTCCCCCGTTGTCCACATTTTTAATGGAATTGCCGCATGTCCGATACCGTTACTGAAGAAGAAAAAGACGACTCTCGAACACGACATATAGACTAGGATGAATAACATTCGAAATTTCTTTATTTGTCTTAAATACTAAAACTATTTATTCCATTTGTAAGAATGGTCTCCTCTGCTCGGTAATGTTTAAAAAAAATTTTTTTTGATATAGTGTTCAATATATTTAAAAGGAATTCTTCCACATCTAGAGTCATCAGTTGCTCAATTCTCCACAAGCACACAATTTGCGCATATTCCAAACCGAATTAACCGCTGTGATCGCCGCTATCATCCAATTCCTCGAAGGCCTTCAACGATTGGAAGTAGCAGCAATCAACGAAGTACAAAAACAAAAAGTAAGCGATATGACAAAGTAACATAAGTCGTTCCTTTTTTTTTTTGTTATACCTTTTCCGAAGGAAAGGGTATATTAAGTTTGGCTCGGAGTATGTAACATACCAAAGGAGTCGCGATAGATATAGACATATATATATATTCTTGATCAGGGTGACAAGAGGAGTCGATCTAGCCATGTCTGTCTGTCTGTCTGTCTATCTGTCTGTCTGTCTGTCTGTCTGTTTGTCTGTCTGTCTGTCTGTCTGTCTGTCTGTCGGTCACACTCTAGTTTTTCGTAATTAACTCCTAAGCCATGAAAGATATCATATTGAAATTCGGCATGGACATGAACCAGGTAAATTTCCGAAAAACTGCATAAAAACTGTTTTCGTAGTCCCTCCTTGGGTCGTGGGAAGTGGTTCAGAAGTTTCAAAAATCACGATTTTTAAGGTTTTTCCTGGATAACTTTTTTACTATACATCCCAGCTTATTGAAATTTGGTGTGTGTATAGCTACCATGTCGACTTAAGCTTTCGCTGAAAAAAAATTGCAACATTGCTATAACTATGGTCATCATCCTACATATAAGAAAAAAACACTTTTTCTCTTATTCTCATATCTGTATACAAAAATGATTTTGTTTTGCTTCTTCCGATTGTGTATTTTGTCGCCAAATAAAGTCGTCACTTAAGGTTAAAATTTGACCATGACCACCATTCGCAAAATTCGCAAAAATTTGATTTTCACTATTTTGAATTGAGTATTTCGCAGCTAAACAAAATGTCCTCTAAGGGTTAAAAATTTATCAAGACCACCATTCGCGAAATTCGCAAAAAATTGATTTTCACTATTTTGAATTGAGTATTTCGCTGCTAAACAAAATGTCCTCTAACGGTTAAAACTTGATCAAGACCACCATTCGCGAAATTCGCAAAAAATTGATTTTCACTATTTTGAATTGAGTATTTCGCAGCTTAACAAAATGTCCTCTAACGGTTAAAATTTGATCAAGACCACCATTCGCGACATTCGCAAAAATTTGATTTTCACTATTTTGAATTGAGTACTTCGCAGCTAAACAAAATGTCCTCTAAGGGTTAAAAATTTATCAAGACCACCATTCGCGAAATTCGCAAAAATTTGATTTACACTATTTTGAATTGAGTATTTCGCAGCTTAACAAAATGTCCTCTAACGGTTAAAATTTGACCATGACCACCATTCGCGAAATTTTTTTGCTTAATAATAATCTCGAGTTTTAGAAGCTAAATCGAAGTACAGATAAGGTATAAATAGATATCCAAGCTAGAACAACGAAAACGGCAGGAATTTTCGTTAAGGTAATGTTTTAACATATTTTAGGCTGAGGAAAAGGTATGTGTGCAATCGGCTTTGCCGATGTAAACTTCTTTACTTGTTTTTTTTATATTGAACGCTGTTGTGTAAATTTGGAAATTTAGAGATTCAGAGAAAAACAAGGAAAACAACAAGAAAGGAAATTGGAAAAGAAAGAGAAATAACATAGTGAGAACCCGAAAGGGAAAGGCGAACGTTCTTTGTTCTTCCTCTTCCTTTTCGTTTAAACTTTAAAGCAAATGCGCTTTTGACTCCAAATACGAATGTAGAGCGTGAAAGAGTGATAATTTTCGTTGTTTTGTTTTGATCACTGTATCCGCCTCATCGATTAGTTAGAGTTTTTGGTCGTTTTGAGTTGGCCGAATTTTTGTCAAAACAAAATCAAATCAAATTGAATAGTGTCGAACGAAATTCCAGCTGTTTGTAGTTGTTTATTGCAATTTGTACGCACGGCAAAGAGCAGACCATTCGTAGTGGTTGGGTAGATCATGTAAATTTTTTTTGTTGCGCTAAATACAAAAACAAAAACAAACCAAAAAGGATAAAAAGAAAAAGCGCTATTCTTTATTATCTTTATGATCGTTTCGAACTCCGTTTATAGACGCACCGGCGCGTATAATTGTTTCGAATTTGTGTGTGAGAAGAATCTTCGATATTTTCATTAATAGCGTAATGAATTCAAATTTAGTTCAAGTGTCTCAAGCTGTAAAAATGAATAGGAATTAAAATAATATATTGGTCCGAAACATGAAATAATTTGTGTTATCTCTTGGAACTCAGAATTTCACCTCTTGGGTCAATGGAAGGGAGGGCCAGGAGTAGCTCATCGAATCAGATGCTACCTATGTATATTGCAGTTAGCTGCCTTTCAGTACAAGCGAGCGTGAGGCTATAACCAACCAGTAGTTGATCAGTTCTGATAAAGTTTTGGTCATTGGCCATATTATAATCCGTGTGCAGATTTTTTTTTTTGCTTATGAATGGTCACGGTCAAAAGAAAAGACACCAGATTTTCAATTATCTAAATACGAGCCCACACGACTGAAGCAGCCGGATCCTGCCAGTGCACACGGGATAATATGAAGGTCAATCAACTTCTCCAAATTCCACCTTGTTGACGACCAAGACACTCGTAACAGCTTTGTAAAATCAGCGACCCTTTAGACCATGGGGATTGGTGTAAGATGCTAAGCAAAGTAGAATACTCCATGAATAACACGGTACACTGTTCGACTGGCGAAATGCCAAGTATACTGTTGTTTGGGGTCCAGCAGAAAGGACTGCAAACTGATCTCCTATCCGAATTCATTGAAAATAAGCAGGATGGAATAATTGAACGGGATTTAGCGATTATAAGGCATGGTGCCTCTGAGGCCATTCTCAAATCACAAGCCAACAATGCTTAATACTTTTAAGAGAGAAGTAAATCTGCTAAAGAATATTCTGTAAGTGACTTTGTCGTTATCCGTAATGTAGGTACCACTGTTGGGACGAATAAAAAACTTATTGAAAAATATCGTGGCCCATATGTCGTCCACAAGGCGTTTCCAAACGATCGTTATGTGATACGAGACATAGAGAATTGTCAAATAACACAGTTGTCATACGACGGAATCATAGGAGCGTCTCGAATGAGACTATGGAGACATCCTCCAAAATGATTGTCTGGGGCTCTTGAAGGTAATACTTGCTATAATATTCCAATGTACACTCAGTTAAAATCCTTTGCAATATACTTAATCTTATTAACTATGGTTTCAATCTGTAATTAATTGTAGCCAATTAATAGTGAGGATGGCCGAGATGTAGTGAAATGAGCAAACATTGAGAAAAATTAAGTATTATTATTGTATTGAATCAAGTATCCTTTGATTTCAAAAAAAGAATCAACGTTATGAGTTCTTGAAAACAGAAAAGGCATTCCAAATTTTGGGGAATAAATAACAAAGCTAATTATAAAACAACAAAAAGGCTCTCTTAATAAAGATAAGAGGAGATAGGATTCTCTCTTGCTGAGGACTCAACAGGATCTTCCTCTGAAACAGGATCCTTTGCCTAGACCAAAGGATCAATTAACCTAGGACATTTTAATGTAAATCTTTTAAAATAAAAAAACATTTTCCAAGACAAGATATTGGACATTCTGTATTAAATAATGCAAATCATCAAACGCGCTCTCTTATTGTTGGAAACAGATGTAATGATGAACTTGATGTTGTCGTTCGTAGAAAGTGGCTTCACTTGTCATCATTCAAATCAACTGTAACAGCTTATCATATCATCTAATTTGTTGTCAAGCATACAGGTGTTGATCGAGCAAATCTTTCTTGTTATAGACTTTTAAAAAAAGATGCGAAATTGGATGAAATAAAGAAAGTTAACTTCAAGCTGGGAGTTACCGTGAATCATTATGATAAAATATTAGACCCGTCTCTATGGCCTATTGATGTTAAAGTTCGAAAGTTTCGTTTTTTTCCAAAAACTGCGGATCCCGCAATAGAAACTTAGACAGTTCGGTGTTTCATAAATCAGCCGATCAATACAGCGTATACTATCAAAATGTAAGTAAATTCAGAATTCTTTGATGATTTATATAATGTCTATCGATTAGATAGATGTAAACATTCCACTGGCTTCGAGAGGGGTGGAGGGGTGTTAATTGCTGTGAGATCTAACTTATGTAGTAATCTTTTGAATTTAAAATTTAATGATACTTTTATCGAACAGCTAGCAGTAAGCATTAACTGTGTAAATAATAGTATGTTATATTTTATATTATCGTATATTCCACCAAATAGTACAGTAGACCTTTATCGTATGCATATGGAAAATGTATCTTTTTTTACTGAAGGTGCAAATGAAAATGATGGAGTAATCTTTGCTGGAGATTTCAATTTGCCACATATATCGTGGGATCTTATCAATAATAAATTATTGCCATCGAATATAAGAGCTAACGCCGATCTTTTAGTTATAAGTACATTGTTTTCAAGTGGCCTTTTTCAATATAATTCCATTAAGAATGATAACGGAAGAATCTTAGACTTAGTGTTTGCCTCAAATGAATTGAATTTTATGAATTGAATCGTAAGAGTGATAGCAATATTCTTGAATTTAATTACCGATATGCAGATCGTCAATTATTGAATGAGTTTTTGAACGACATAAATTGGTCACATTTGGATTCTTTTGATCAACTTCCTCAATCTTACGAATTTTTATGTCAACATTTAAAAAATTCTATAGCTACCTTCATACATTTGAAACCTGTAAAACCATATAATAAGCCGCCATGGTTTAATCGAAGATTATGTCATCTAAAAAACTTAAAAAACAAAGCGTTTAAGAAATTCAAGGGATCACAGATAGAAACTGATCGTCTAAATTTCCAAACACTTCAAAAGAAATTTGATTACCTGCACAAATTCCTATTCAATCAATATTTTTTTAGTGTTGAGAGTAAGTTAAGATCAAACCCTAGGTCGTTTTGGCATTATATAAATACGAAACGTAAAACAAACGGTTTTCCGTCAGTACTTTGTTATGGAGAAATTGTATCAAATGATATCGAAAATTCGTGTAATCTATTTGCTGATTTTTTTCAAAAAGTATATGAAAAACCTTATTATATACCAAAAACAACCATATCATCAATTAATTCTTATATGAATTCAATCAGTAGTTTATTTGTTTCAATTGAAGATGTAGCTCTCGGAATTGCTAGCTTGAGCTCTAGTCCTAAAACAGATTGTGAAGGTTTTTCGCCAATATTTTTTTAAATGTTCTCAGATGCAATTGTACATTCTTTAACGATACTTTTCAATCGTTGTTTATTAGAAGGTACTTTTCTTACAGAGTGGAAGCTATGTACGATTGAGCCCGTTTATAAATCTGGTAGTCGTAATAATATTTGCAACTATAGACCTGTGATTAAACAAAGCTCTATAGCTAAGATTTTTGACCATGTTATAAATTTGAAATTGTTTGAACATGTTAAGCATCTGATTTGTCGATTCCAACATGGATTTATGCCTGGCAGATCAGCGTGTACAAACTTAGCAATAATTTTAAATTATATTGTAAATTCATTTGAGTCCCATGAGCAAACCGATGTAATATAATATATACTGACTTTGCAAAAGCTTTCGGTAAAGTCAATCATCATAAACTATTAGAAAAATTACTTTTTTACTAAATTAATTTTTTCGGATTTCGTGATTCAGTATTAAAATTCTTTGAGAGTTTCCTTTGCGATAGAGTGCTAGTAGTCAAAATTGGATCAGCGGTATCAAGCACAGTAATTCACGCGTGGTCTGGTATACCTCAGGGTACTCAATGTGGGCCATTATTGTTCTTGCTTTTTATTAGAGTCCGACCGAAGGTTCGGCTTCGGCTTCGGTTTGCCGAACATTCGGCCTAAAAATGACCTTCGGCTTCGGCCACAAAAGGCCGATTATTTAGCCGAATATAATTTTTTTCTAAAATAGCGCCCATAGCGACTCACATGATCGACAGTTCTAAAAATGGTTTACTTTTTCTTTTGGTATGGGGAACAGGGTTCACTATGTAAATTACCACATCATTCACATATTTTACTTTTCAATCGAAAGATTATTTACTTCGTGAGCCAATTATAAGTACAGCAAAAATTCCTTTATGTTCTGCAGAAAAAAACTAACCTTGCTGAGGTGAATACATGTTCCACTGCATGATTGCATCGTACAATATACAACATTTTGAACTATAATATAAGACTATTTGATTTTGAGTTTTAAAGGTGCTTGCCCACTTGGCAAGTAAAAAACTTAACAAGTAAATTGCTTTCGCTTGCCAAGTGTGATTGATAAAAAAGCATTTTAAGGAAGTAAAATTGTTCTTGATAGAAAGTTTTAGAGCAAAAACAACCTTGCTTCTTCAGTCCTGTTCCATACTAGGCGACAGTCGCCGGAGTCACATTTTGTTTTGAAGAAGAGAGAGGGCCGGGGAAGAGAGAGGAGTGCTGTTCTCTCTCTTCTCCGACCGTCCCTCGCCTTCAAAACAAAATGTGCCTCCGGCGACTGTCGCCTAGTATGGAACAGGACTCAGGAATTCAAAGCACTTAATTTGCCAAGTGGGGAATCATCTTGAGCAAAAAAGTTTGTTCACGTTATTTTTATTTAATTGGTAACGAGAATTGTAGTTTTGTTTTCTGTTACTAAAACACTAAAAATTTACTGATTTGTTTAAAATTAAAACAAAAAAAAAAAAGATAAGGTGTTATAGTCACGCGAGCCTGACAATAAAATACCCGACACAGACACACATGTTTAAATAATTTTTGAACCACGCCCAAAATACACAACCATTCAGAAAGAATATTCAAGTGGTTTTTAGGGCCATTAGGGGCCCCATATACTGACATTTGTTAAAATTCTTTATGAAAACCGACCCTTTGACACGCCCACTTTTCCAATTTTTTTTTGAATTTCTAATCGGAGTCTTAAATATACGCTTAAATTCTAACTTTCATTGAAATATTGCGAAAAAGTACGATTTTGAGGCGGTTTTGGGCTTTTTGTGACAGACCCTAGGACTGGAGGTACCCCTAAAAATGGTCCGATCGGGCTCATTCTCGAACTTGTTCTTACTCATGTCTCTGTGAGTACGCATACTATTTAGTCAAGATAGCTCAACTCCTTCGATAAGAAATCTGTATACAACAGACGGCCAGTCAGACGGACATGAACAATCGAATCTCCTGGTGACGCTGATAATTTCTATATTTTTATTTTGTATTGTCTATCTCGACTGGTTCTGGGTGTTACACACAACCACACAAACGCAATTTATCCTCGACACAGAGTGTGTCGGGTATAAAAAGGGAAATTGGTTGTGTAGTTGTTTTTTTACAGCTTCGGCTTCGGTCTTCGGCCGAAGTTTAAGCCAATGGCCGAACATCGGCTTCGGCTAAAAATTTCACCTTCGGTCGGACTCTATTGATTACCAATGAAACATAATTTTTTTCATCTTTTTGCAAACGCCTAAAGAGCATGAGTTTAAATTCAGCTAAAAATCTGCCGATCGGCAGTAAAATTCCGCTAGATTTTCAGCTATCCGCAATAACGAATTTTTCTCAGCTGTCCAACTTCAAAATCTGCTAGATCTAGCAGAAAATCTGCTGATCTGGCATCACTGTTCTGGACACAGTTGGATAAAAGAACAGGCATGCTAGGTTTCATTAAAGCTAGCAGTAACACGGTTTTGAAAAAAAAAAATGTGGACTCTAAAATTTTTCTCTTCACTCAAAATTAACTCTTAATTAGCTTTAATTAATTCTATAAGGGAATTTGAATCCTGTTGATTTTTGCGTGTGTTACTGCTAGGTTTCATGAAAGCTGGCAGTAACACGGTTTTGAAAAAAAATATACAGACTCAAAAATTTTTTTCGTCACTCAAAATTTACTCTCAAATAGCTCCAAAAGATATGATGAAAAAAGTTTGATTCTGCTCATTTTCACTGCTATCTTTTCATACGTATCCGAAACGCTGTGAGAGCGACGTCGGCCGCATTGCGGAGAGCGTTGGACACTTATTTTCGTAGCTTTAATTTTTCTTAGTTTTTATTTTTTTTTTTTTTTGCACAAAATTTTGTTTTTTTATTTATTTATTTATTTATTTATTTATTTATTCATTTCAGTCTACAGAAACCTTATCCAACAGACTAATATTATTTAAAAATAATAAACAATTTGAGCTTAAATCTAGAAATATTAACCCTAAAATCAATATAAGTAGAAAAAGCATTCCATAATCGCATACACCGTGTGATTGGCTCGTTTATTGCATAATTTGTGAGATGAATCGAATCAACAATATCTTAAAGGACGATATGCATGATAGAATTGAAATTTACTAAGCAATTCCTCACAATCAATATTATGATTAACAAGGTTGTAAACAAAAATTATTGCAGAATATGAACGTCGGTCAATCAATGACTGTAAACCAAGAAGTTTACGCCTGCCTATATAACTCGGGATAACAGTCCAACGTAATTTAATAAACACTAATTTAGTGAACACCTTTTGGGTTCTTTCGATTTTGTTACAATATTTGTAACAATATTCTAACCGACTTCTCACTAAAGATATATAGAGCGATTTAAATGTCAAAAGATCAGTAAAGCCACCAGAGTTTCTCCTTATGAAGCTAAGCATTGCGAATGACTTTGCCACAACGTAGTCAATATGTTTCGCGAATGATAATTTATTGTCAAATATGACTCCAAGATCTTTTATTTCGAACGTTCGACACAGCTCGACATTATCTATTTCATAAACATACTGTATAGCGTTTAACTTTTTATGGAAGGACACTACATAGCATTTACTTATATTCAATTGAAGATGATTTTTACGGCACCATAAAACTAATGATTCAAGATCAGATTGCAATTTAATACAATCTATTTCGGAACCAATTTTTAAATAAAGCTTAACATCATCGGCAAACAATAAGCAATTTACGTACCTTAACACACTTAGCAAGTCATTTATAAAAAGTAGTGTCCGACCGAAGGTGGATTTTTAGCCGAAGCCGAAGCCGAACAATCGGCAGAGTTGAAGACTTCGGCCGAAGACCGAAGGCCGAAGCCGAATGCAAAACATTTTACAGTAAGGAAACAAAATCAGTCTTTATTCATTTGACAAGCACAAAATAACACCTCAGTAACAAAAAAAAAAAACTTTCAATTAATAACACTGGTCGGCAATGAAATCCTCCTTTTGAGTTTGAATAGTGGCTCTAGTAGATTTTGGACTGCTGAATAAATGAAAAATATCAAAAAAATTCCATCACGTAAGGATTTCGAAAAAATCGCGTTTGAATTTTTTAGCACCATTGTTTCATTTAAACTCATTTTTCTCCAATGTGGCTTAAGCTTTTTAAAAATTTTAAAATCTTTTGTATTTTTTAAACATCATTGTTCAATATTATATCAAAAATTATTATAAAATCTTTAAATGAATTGTGTAAAATGATGCTCAAAGTCAAAAAATTTTAAAATTTATATAAAATTTTCATTATTTTTTGAGTTTAAATGAAAATAACACAACCATTAACAGCCTCTTTTTCTATATCGATATATTAAATGGCAGGCCAATCAATTGTGTGCAGAAAATATCAAATCTCACAACTATAGCGCAAACCTCTTTCACGATATAAAGGCTTTTCTAAAACAACTCAATTCGGATTTTCGTATACAAGTAAATAAGACAACTTTCCGTTATGGTTTTAGATTACACTTTATTGAAATTTAAACGGGTTATCTAAATTTATTACAATTATTGTCCTACTATGTAGGCTCGAATTCTTATTTCAAAGTTGAATAGTTTTATTTTATATTTTTATGTAAAATTTTTAATTCCCTACTATGTAGGTTTGAGGCTCGATTAAGACTGTCTTCAGAATACTTTTCTTAACCTAAAGAAACCTTTCACTACACCGCTTAAAACGCCAAAAGAAAAGTGCAACGGCTGCAACTCACATGTGGGTGATGAATTTCCAAATTCAACATTCTTAAGTGGAACGGTCAATGTGTGACCAACGCAAAACTGGTTTCCAACGAATATCGCTAAATATGATATTGCGACACCATAAATAATAAATCATGGATTATTTTAAGGCGGCCGCTCTGGCCGCTCTAGCCACTCTTAATGTAAAATTGGCCACTCTAAATCACAGAATTGGACGCTCTTAAAATATAATTTCGTAATGAAAACTCGTCGGAAATATGACAAAAATTCTTTCTCTCTTTCTTACGGCAGCGTGAAGCGGTCAATAGCGATAAAAGTGGTACAAACGATTACTTTATAATCAGCGATTATTAATCATCCCTTCGCTTGTGTTAACGATAGTATGTGTGAAAGCCGACTTAGCCCTAGGAATTTATGAAAAAAAAATGCATTAAAACCTATATTAAAAAAGGTCCGCTCTTAATTTTTCTTAAAATAATCTATGTAATAAATAATAAAAAAAGAAGTTAATCTACCAACGACTTTCGTCTGGTTTTGTCACTTAAAGAATAAAGAGTGACGAGGAAAATAGTTTTTCCCATGCGAAAAGGCCTGTTGCCTTAACTTACACAACAAAACATAACTTTGAATTGAAAAATCCACTTGTTTTTCGTCTCGAATGAATTTTTTGATATTTTTCAATTAATCTGCAGACCAAAATCTACTAGAGCCACTACTCAAACTCAAAAGGAGGCGAAAAAAAATTATTTTTGCAGACCCGTGTAATCAAAATTAAAAAGCTTAATATTATAAGCTAAAAATAGCAGCTTATCAGCATTTTTTCCGAGGAGATTTGATCGTCGTTCAGTATACAGTTGACCGGCAGCGCTAAAGAGTTGTTCGCTGTCCACGCTTGTTGTAGGGGCAGATAAATAATTCTCGGCCATGCGTTTAATGTTGAAATCTTTTGTGCAATTGTGCAAAAATTTACGGCAATAATTCACTAGTGTAAAAGGTCTCAATGAAGCAATTGAAAATCTATCATGACTTTTTTACTTCCATTAAAATGCAAAAATATTCGGCTAAAATATTCGGCTTTTTCCTGCCGAAGCCGAAGATTAAGAATTAGCCGATTATGCCGATTACCAAAGCCGAAGCCGAACCTTCGGTCGGACACTACAGTTGTGGTTGTGTATTACAGACAGCACCAGTCGCAATATACCCTCGACACAAACTATGTCGGGTATAAAAAACGTGTCAATCGGATCTACTGGAGCCGCTGATTATTTCCGTACCAATTTCCAATGGGATATCTCGACTTTTATTCAAATAATCCATAATCTTGGGAATATGAATATTGAATATTCAAATAATCCATAATCTTGGGAATATGAATATTGATTATTGAAATAATCCATAATCTTGGGAGTATGAATATTGATTTCCTGAATAATCCGTAATAAAAAAAGACTGATTACACAGTGCGACAATTTTCAGGTCATCGGCTCGGGCCCAAACCAAACCAATTGCAAATGAAAGTACACATGTGGAATAGTAAAACCTCAACTGGTTTTTGGTCTGGCAGGCTACAATTTTTTTTTACAGTGTATTAAAATTTCGCAATATTGGTCATATATCATACTAAAAAATATGGTAAATCTAGTATAAATATTGATTTTTCTTAAAATTCGTCTGAGAAGACTTTTAGTAAAATTCAATGACAAATTTTTTTGTAGAACATTTTAACCCGTTAAACCCCACCGTTATGGGACTATTTAACCCAGTTTTCCAAAAACTGTTCAAAAGCCTTCTTAAACTGGGTATTAAAGGGTTAATATGTTCCACAAAAATATTCCTTGGAAAATTTCACTGGGGGTTGTCAAAGACATTGAGCACCTATGGGTTAAACCTACTTGAGAAAAGTGTAACCAAATGAAACGGGTGCTTTTTTTTAGAGCCCAGCTCTTTTTCCACCAAAAACAACTCCGAGTTTTATTTGATATAGAATACATGAAATACATCAGTTAAATTTGGTTACACTTTTCTCAAGTAGGTTTAACCCATAGGTGCTCAATGTCTTTGACAACCCCCAGTGAAATTTTCCAAGGAATATTTTTGTGGAACATATTGTAGTGTATCCTTCGCGTAGAAGAATTAATATTTTTATTTTATAGTTTTTATTTCTTTATATCCTAAAGGTTTTTATTTTGTTATGTCCCGCTATTGCTGAGCGGCAGGACTCGCAAATCTATTTGGCGGCTAGCGCCCAATATCTCTATATTTATACGGCGGAGATACGCCAAAGGAGTCAGCGACTAGCGCTTAATTCACCTTTTTATATTTATCCGGCGAAAGGTGCGCCAAATCGAGAATGGATAAGCAAAGGGTTTCGCATGTAAATCCAATCTGAAGTTCCAACTGAACTTCAAGCTTTATTTATATCAAAAATATGTTAAGTAAGCATAAATGAATTACAATTGAAAAAAATAGAATCTTATGAATTAGCTTGTGAGGTATGCTGACAGTGCTGACCACGATTCGACCACGCTGCCTGCAAAATATGTTGCTCATGCAATGAGTGCAGCTTGCAAAGAATTTGGTCATATGAAACCATTTATGTCGTGAATGAAGTGGAAAAATGAGTTTGTGCGTTCGTGTGTATACATACTACACCCTCACCCTCTAGAGAAAAAAAAATTGTTTTTTTTTTTTTTTTTTTTTTGTATATACATACGAAGTAGAAAATTATTTGTGTTAAGCATCTTAGAATATAGTATTGCCTTAAAATCTAAATTTCGCCTTAAAAGTTTAATTATCGTGTAAAATTTTACTTATCGCATGCTTCTAACTAATGCTTAATATATAGTATCTATATTTTGTGTATTTTCTTACTCACATAGTTTTAAATTGTTGTTATGCACTAGTTTTCTTTTATTCTTATACAATATTACTGAATTAACACCTTGTCGTTCTAATATCTCAAAAGGACCTTCATAAGGACTGTCTAATTTCTTACCTGCATAATTTCTTAAGAAAACTAGGCTACCTATCTTAAATTCAATAGGATTTGAAATCTTGTCATAACATTCTTTATTTTTAATTTTTGAGTTAATCAAATACTTTCTTGCATTCTCATGTGCGTTTTGTAATCTCACTTTGAGCTCATTTTGAAAACGATCAAAATTGTAAATAGGTTCGTTACTGTAAATCTTTGTTGGCAAGCTTGGTAATCTTCCAAATATTAATTCAAAGGGGGTGTATTTTGTGCTCGTATGTGGAGTGGTATTATAAGAGAACGTATAGTAAGGTATATTCTTATCCCATTATGCGTCTTCAGTGCAACATAAAAGATATTCGTTGAAAACTCTATGATTTCTTTCTATTCCACCTAAAGATTCGTGGTGATAGGGTGTTGAGGTTTTTTGTTCAATGTTTAATAAACTACAAATTTCTGAAATAGTTTGATTTACAAATTCTTTTCCCATATCTGTTTTCATTGTTTTTAAATGACCATATTTTAAAATGAATTTTTCTACTATCGTTTTTGCTACTTCTAATGATTCTTTAGATGTCATAGGGAAAGCTTCGACGTATTTGGTTAAGTCGCATTGTAGAGTTAAAATATATCTGAAATTATTTGATGGGCGTAAGGGTCCTATTGTGTCAATTGATACTACTTCAAAAGGACTAGAAGGGGTTTCAGTGATTATCATCTTCTCTTTAGTATGTACTGTAATTTTATTTTTCTTGCAAATTTCGCAATTTTGTATGAACTTCTTTACCATTTTATTCATACCTTTCCAGACATAGCGTTGTTTCAACTTAGCTATTGTCCTGTTTACACCGGTGTGACCTCCGAGTAAAGATAAATGATTTTCTTTAATTAAACGTAACTGATCAGGTTCGTTATTAATTGATTCGGGGGGTTTGAATAAAATAATTGTTATGGGAGTGCACAATCCCTTATTCATGTGTTTCTGCAGTGTCTCTTCATATAAAATTTTTAATTCTTGTTGACTCATAGATTCAAATACTAGGTCCTTCTTGGAAAGAGCTAGCTTACTTATGCCATTGCTTTGTAGTACTGGAATCAGCTTCTCCAAGACCTGGCTTGTGCAGTATGGTTTATCGCTTGATTCAATCAAAACATTGTTTTTAATTATGGCAAAAGTCTGCAGATTTTTACGCTTTGTACATTTATTCTCCCCTTGTGTTTGCACAAATTTAAGAATTGGCAAATTTCGTACATCCGAAATAGATATGCATTCCCACATGTGCGGATAGCTAATCCTCTTTGTGGGGGTAGGTGTTCTATTTGGACGGGTCACATTTTTATTTGTACTTCTAGTTATTGCTGCAATGCATGGTATCAAAGTTTTTAATTCATTAGAATTTACTGGAATTCTAGAAAGTGCATCAGCATTAGTGTTTAATTTTCCTTGTTTGTAAATAATCTCAAAATCATATTCCATGAGATCCATTCGAATTCTGGTGAGTTTTGAAGAGGGGTTTTTGTGTTTAAACAATGAAACTAATGGTCTATGATCTGTTACTATTTTGAAAGTTTTTCCATAGAGGTAAGGTCTGAAATGATTTATCGCCCAATGAATAGCTAAAAGTTCTTTTTCTATTATTGGTTTATTTAGTTCGTGTGTATTTAAAGATCTACTGGCATATGCAATAGGAAGATCGGATCCTATGGTACCTTGAGAAAGTACTGAACCAAGGGCGTAGTTTGAGGCGTCTGTGGTTAGAATGAATTCTTTTTGAAGATTTGGATATTGTAAGATTGGTGGGTTAATGAGTGAGTTTTTTAATATTTGAAATGATTTTTCGCATTCAGGGCTCCAATTAAAAACTACGTTCTTTTTGAGTAAATTATTCAGGGGGTTTGCCATTTCTGCAAAGTTTTTTACGAATTTTCTATAATAATTGCAAAATGCAACGAATCTTTTTACTTCATTTGAATTTGTAGGTCTTGGAAAGTCTTTCACTACCTTGCATTTTTCTGGGTCAGCTGTTACGCCAAGATCTGTTATTTTATGACCTAAAAATATTACTTCGTTTTTAAAAAAGTTACATTTTGATGCATTTAACTGTAAATTGTATTTTTGTAATCTTTGGAATACTTGTTGAAGATTTGAATTATGCTCTGATATTGTTTTGCCAAAAACTATAATGTCGTCTATATATATAAAGCATATATTGTCTAAGCCTGAGAGTGCTATTGTCAACATTCTTTGAAAACTGTTTGAAGCTAATTTTAATCCAAATGGAACGGTTTTAAAATGATAATGTCCGTTGTTTGTTGAAAAAGCTGTTAAAGGTCTTGATTGTTTACTGAGCGGAATTTGATGGAATGAATTTGTCATGTCTAATGTGGAGAAATATTTAGCACCTTCTAATTTATCGAGTACATCCTCCAATCTTGAAATGGGAAATTTGTCATCGACTAGTTTTTTATTTAGCTGGCGAAAATCAACTACTAATCGCCATTTTTTTTCTTGTCCTGAGTCTTTTTTTGGTACTATTAGTAAAGGTGAATTGTAGGGGCTAGTAGAATGTTCAATAATGCCTTTGTTTAGCAGTTCTTGAACCTGTTTATTGATTTCATTTAGTTGGCTATGGGGAAGGCGATAATTTTTAATATAAATAGGACTGTAGTCTGTTAGTACTAGCTTTTGTTCATAAAAGTTATTAACTGATAATTCTTCATTGTTTAAATAAAATAGATTTTGAAATTTATTGCAAAGAGCCGTTATTGATTTGCTAGTGGAATAGTCTAAATTTTGTAAATTCAAAAGCGTTTTCAACTTTAACCATCGCAAGTTTAAATCGTTGGTGGACAAATATTTTTGTTTCCTTATATTAGTGAGAAGAACTTCTTTGGGAATTAAATCAAAAATGTGGTCGATGCCTCTATGTGTAAAAGAAAACGTAAAATTTTCATAGTTAATCTTTGCTCTGAACTTTGCAAAAAAATCTCTTCCTAAAATTCCACTTGACCTTATAGGAAATGAATCATCTACAACACTGAATTTGTGTCTTAAAACACTATCCTCTATATTTATAGGCAAAATACATGTCCCTAAAGTCACAATGTCTTTCTTTGAGATTCCTGAAATTGCACATGAGTCGCTACTGTCAATGCATATATTACACAAATGTTCATATTTAATTAATGATATATCTGCCCCTGTATCTATTAAAAATGAAAGAATGTTATTATTACATTTAATATAAGCATAATTACTGTGATCAAAATTTACAGTGAAATGAAAAATTTTTATATAATTCCCCGAGTGACCTAATCTGCTACCTGTTCGGTATCGGGGGTACTCAAGTTTCCCTGTTGCTCTGTGCCATTTACAAAAAATGCATTATGCCTTACATTATTTTGGCTTTGAGAGTTATTCGAATTTGAATTCGCACGAGCATTGTTGTTGTTGTGCCTTTGATTTTGGAAATTGTTGTTGTATTGTGCACTTTGCTGATATGCGAGACGATCGCGGGTGCCTTGTCGGTTACCGTTGTTGTTGTTGTTGTTGTTGTTGTTGTTGTAGCGATTGTTGAAGCGGTTGTTGTAATTGTTGTTGTTGTTTCCTCTGCGATCGTATTGCTGCTGTCTGTTGTATGTTTGGTTGTTTTGATGACTTGAGTTTGTCGAATGATTTTGTTGTGTCTGTCTGTTGTTATCATGTCTCCTATTACAATTTTGCCTCTGCTGATTACCTTTATGCTGGTTTTTTCCGTTGCGCTGTCTATACATCATGATACGAGCTTCTTCCGTATGATCTGATTCTTGCGCTATTTGGAAAGCCTCATTAAAAGTGGTGACTCTACTTGCTGCAATTGTTTGTGCTATGTTAGCATTTGTTATGCCTCGTTTTAGCACATTAAGGGCTATCACATCATTTCATTTGATTATAGCTGCCTTTTCTGCTGGTGTTTGCAGCGTTGAAATTTGTATTGAATTTAATTCCGAAATTAAACTTTCGATGGTTTCAGCGAATTTAGATATTGGTTTTCGGCCTTGTGTTGCTCTGGATAATTCATCTAATACAGTGTTTGCAGTTTTTCTGGGCTTGAATATTGCCTTTAAATTTTGTATTAGATTTTCTATGCCAGTTGTGCCAAGTAATTCGAGTTTTGTTTTTATTTTATCTGGTATTTTGGTGTTGAAGACTAATGCAAAATAAGTGGGTTTTTTACTATCTGGAATTTCTGCGTTAAATAATTTGATTAAGTTGATAAATTTTTGAGCATCTTCTAATCTTCTAATGGCCTTAGTGTACTGTATCACGTTGAAGTTTGATTCTGTCATTCTTGTTTCTTTTTTATTTTTCTGGTATAATGATAAAAAGGACGAAACGCACGTTGCAATGACTTTAAATGTTATTAATTTTCTATGGTCTTCCAATTTGCTGTTCAAAATCGTGAGGATAGCAAAATATAATTCTCTTGCTGTTTTTGTGGCTGCTGTTTGAAAATTTTCCTCCGCGTCTTTAATAGCGTCGATCAGCCCGTTGTACAATTTTTCATTTTCTTCCTTTTTACTTATGAGAGTTTTCTTTGTGTATTTTCTCGTCGGGGTCTTTTTGAGATTGGACAAGTTATGTTTTAGACGCGCAAGTATTTCTTGCGTCAATGCTTCCATATATGATTAGTTGGATCTGACGTCAGTAAGGCATGCCACAGATCTAGCTGCTTTAAGAGCTTCTTGCCTTTTATTCTTTTTGTTTATTCTATAAATTTTAAGGGTTAAATTCAATATGCAAATGATTAGAATTGCCCATAAAATGACTTCGTGTTGATCCAGGACTTCTGAATGATAATTTTGATTGTTGATTATCTGAACCTGCGGGTCTCCCGATTGTGTTGTTGGCTTAGAGTTTGTGGTTCCCATGGTTTTTGGAAATGAAATGTATTTGTATTTCTCAAATGTGGATTTTTGTCTTCTAAGTATTTTCCACGAAGCATATATTTCGGTGAGCGTCTTCAGTCGTCTATGACACAGAGCAATTACAATATATTGGGAAAAATATATAGATATATTTTTTTTTTTTTTTTTTTTTTGGGTTTAAATAGTCTTTTTTTTTTTTTTTTTGAAACTTTAATGAAAATTTTTGTATGTGATTCTCATCTCAATTTGTCTGAACGTATATAAAAAAGCTTTAAAATTTATGGCAAGGCTGCTAGTGCTATGGTTAAAATAAAAAAAATTTTTTTTTTTTTGGAAATTTCTGCTTAGGCAAAGGAATTGTCGATTTTTTTTTTTCAAAGGAAAGGATCAGAAGGATCCAAATTTGGTCGGCAGGATCGCCATGTAGTGTATCCTTCGCGTAGAAGAATTAATATTTTTATTTTATAGTTTTTATTTCTTTATATCCTAAAGGTTTTTATTTTGTTATGTCCCGCTATTGCTGAGCGGCAGGACTCGCAAATCTATTTGGCGGCTAGCGCCCAATATCTCTATATTTATACGGCGGAGATACGCCAAAGGAGTCAGCGACTAGCGCTTAATTCACCTTTTTATATTTATCCGGCGAAAGGTGCGCCAAATCGAGAATGGATAAGCAAAGGGTTTCGCATGTAAATCCAATCTGAAGTTCCAACTGAACTTCAAGCTTTATTTATATCAAAAATATGTTAAGTAAGCATAAATGAATTACAATTGAAAAATATAGAATCTTATGAATTAGCTTGTGAGGTATGCTGACAAAACACTTTCCCACGATTCGACCACGCTGCCTGCAAAATATGTTGCTCATGCAATGAGTGCAGCTTGCAAAGAATTTGGTCATATGAAACCATTTATGTCGTGAATGAAGTATAAAAATGAGTTTGTGCGTTCGTGTGTATACATACTACAATATTAACCCTTTAATACCCAGTTTAAGAAGGCTTTTGAACAGTTTTTGGAAAACTGGGTTAAATAGTCACATAACGGTGGGGTTTAACGGGTTAAAATGTTCTACAAAAAAATTTGTCATTGAATTTTACTAAACGTCTTCTCAGACGAATTTTAAGAAAAATCAATATTTATACTAGATTTACCATATTTTTTAGTATGGTATATGACCAATATTGCGAAATTTTAATACACTGTAAAAAAAAATTGTAGCCTGCCAGACCAAAAACCAGTTGAGGTTTGACTATTCCACATGTGTACTTTCATTTGCAATTGGTTTGGTTTGGGCCCGAAAATTGCTGTCGCACAGTGTTATTCATTACTCAATCAATTCATAATCCTTTTATCTAAAATTTCGATTTTTCAAGCAATCGCAATTTTTCTTTTTATAAGTATTTTCATACTTTCAATCCGAATTTTTTCACTTTGAAATATCAATTTTTCATTATTCAGAAATTTTATTTTTACAATTTGTGATTTCTTTTAATTCAATAATCAAGAATAATGAAGTATGGAAAAATTTATAATCAAAAAACCAAAATTCAAAAATTTTTTTTTGCCGATCCCTGTCCTAAACATACAGCAACAGCATCAACATCAACAGTCTCGGCTCTCATTGCAAGCCTGACCTCAACACTACCAACAGAAGAGCAATTGAGCAACACACAAACAAGCATCAAAGCTAGCATAGGAGAAGAAAACAGACACAACGAAGCCGAAATTGGCGCTCAAACAGCAGCTCAGAGCTCAGCTTCGCGCTCTGCCCAAGCAAATTCAAGCGCCGCTGCCGCAATTGCGAAACACGTTTGCGTCCACGAAAAACAAAAAGGATTGGCAGTGCAGACAGGCATGGATCGCTACGTGAACATAAAATGAAAACTGAGCCCACAAAAAATGCAAAATAGGTTTGCGCTCCTCGCTAGCAGCGATGATCAAGAACCATCTAACTCTAACCCCGCCAAAAAAATTAAGCCTCCCCCAATCTACTTGCGTGAGGAATGTTCAAACGCTCTAGTAGCAACTATTGCTCGTTCCATTGGCACCAGCAACTTTCACGTTGTTTCCATTAAAAGGGGCAACGTGAAAGAAACTAAAATACAAGTTTATACGGAATCCCACTATCATACCCTGGTAAATCACTTTGATGCACTCACAAAAACTACTATACCTACCAGCTTAAACCAAGCAAAGGTTTAGTGATAGAAATAAAAGGCATCGAGCCCTCAGTTGACCCAGCAGAGATCAAAGGCGCTCTGCAAGCTGCAGGATTTCCAACGAAAACCGTTTATAATATTAAAAACAAAAAAATATTCCGCAACTCCTATTTCGAATTGAGCTTGATCCTTCAGCATGCTCCCAAAAACAAAAAAAGAACAAGGTTCACCCAATATACAAACTGCAAATTTTGCTTCACCGCAAAATTATGGTCGAAGAGCCTCATAAGCGGAAAGGACCGGTCCACTGCTCTAATTGCCAAGAATTTAGTCATACGCAAAACTGTTGCACATTGGACCCCGTGTGCGCTACATGTGGAGATCGGCATTCTTCGAACTCTTGTCAAGTTGACCAAAGCAACCCTAGCGCAAGAAACTGCAGCAATTGCGTTGGCAACCATAAAGTGAGTTATCGTGGATGCCCAATCTATATGGTAATAAAAAAAAGACCAACCCAAGCGGAAAATTCACCAAGAAGTTCCGAGCTTCTTGGCGAGCCAGCAAGGGCCAGCATCAGCTTCTCTTCCTCCCAAAGCATTTTCATATGCTGACAAGTAAAGTCTAACACTGCAACCCAACCTCAAGCATCTCTTGCGTCAGCAGCACATCCTGGTCGTACCCTATGACTATTTCGTACGCTGACGCTGTCAGGTCGAACACTGCGGTACACCCTCAAGGTGCCATATCAAATTTGGAATCAATGATCTCGAATTTGACTAACTGCATGATGCAGTTCACTTCAACTGTGCAATCAATGCTACAAGAGATGATGCAGGCACAAAGCCAACTCTTGCAAATTCTAATTGCAAAGAAATGAGTGTCCTAAAAATTTGTCTTTGGAATGCTAACGGCATTCGACAACACAAGCTTGAAATTCAAAAATTTCTTGAATTACATTCAATTGACGTAATGTTCGTCAGTGAAACCCACCTCACAAGCAAAAATATTTTACTATTCAAAATTATACGTTTTATGACACTCATCACCCAGATGGAAAAGCACACGGCGGAACCGGTATACTGATAAGAACACGAATAAAACCCAATTCGATGGATGAATTTTCCCAAAATTACTTGCAGCAACCTCCATTTCACTGCAATATGGTAACAGCACTGTCGCCTTAAGTGCAGTATACTGCCCTCCCAGATACTCAGTTACCGAAACTCAATTCATGGAGTACTTCAAAACGCTCGGAAACAAATTCATAGCAGCTGGGGACTATAATGCCAAGCACCCACACTGGGGCTCAAGATGAATAAACCCCAAAGGCCGACAGTTATATTCACTAATTATAAACAGTCATCAAAATTTTGACTGTATTTCAACAGGTCAACCCACCTACTGGCCGTCCGATTTACAAAAAAACCCGACCTCATTGATTTTGCGATCAGCAAAAACTTCGATCGTAGCGAAGTACATGCTGAACCTAACTTCGATCTTTTATCCGACCATTCCCCTGTTATAATTACAATGATAAGCTTGCCCACATTCACAGTAAAATCCGGCAGAATTGTAACAAATAAAACCCACTGGCTTAAATACAAAAAATATATAAGCCCGCATTTGAACGAGAACTCTATACTCCGAAGCGAATGTGATATTGATGATGCCGTAACAGAGGTAAACAATATCATGATATCGGCAGCAGTTCATGCAACCCCAAAAATAATCAGCAACCCAAAAGAACCTCGAAGATATACTTCAAGCGAGATCGAAACTCTTGTACGTGAAAAAAGACGCCTACGAAGGGAATGGTATCCCGAAAACGTTTTTAAGCCCAACCCACGCACTAACGCTTTTCAATTTCCCAAAATAAACCCTCGTTTAATCGAGGTGCTCTCAAAAGTCTTTGAAAAATGTCTCTTAGCAAAAATTTTACCACCTTTGCAAAACTCTGGCGCTATTCCCGAGCACCAGTTTAGTTTTCGTAAAAGCCATGGCACCATTGAACAGGTAAACATGGTTACCACCAAAATCAGAAACGCATTTGAAAAAAAAAGAAATACTGTTCCGCCATATTTCTGGATATCTTACAAGCCTTTGATAAAGTATGGCACTCTGGTTTAATGTTTAAAATTAAACATACCATTTCCAAAAACACTCACAAAGTCCTACAATCCTACCTCTCTGAAAGGAAGTTCAAAATCAAATATGGAACACACACGACAAATGAATTTGACATTTCAGCAGATGTACCTCAAGGTAGTGTCCTAGGGCCACTGCTATACCTGATTTACACGGCTGATCTGCCCGTATCCCCAGAACTCTTCACATCTACATTTGCAGATAGTACAGCAATTTTGTATGCACACAGCGATCCTGTGGTCGCCTCTCGAGTTCTTAATAATCATCTTCATACTGTTGAAGACTGGCTTGCGAACTGGAGAATAAAAGTAAATGAAAGTAAATTCACCCACATAACTTTCACGTTGCGTCGCGGAACTTGCCCCCCTATTATGCTTAATAACACGCATGTTCCACAAGCCAATGAAGTGAGGTATCTTGGCATTTACTAAGATCGCCGTCTCACATGGCGCAAGCATATTGACGCTAAACGCACCCAAATGAAGCTGAGCGCCCAAAACCTGCACTGGCTTCTTAACAGTAAGTCACGATTGCGGCTCGAACACAAAGTGCTCCTTTACAACTTAACTATAAAGCCTATATGGACTAATGGCTCTCAGCTCTAGGGAAAAGCCAGTAACTCTTTAATATACATTATACAACGCTCACAGTTAAAAATTCTTCGGACTATAACTGGTGCTCCATGGTTTATAAAAAACGAAAACATACATAAAAACCTTTGTAACGCGATGGTCAAAAACGAGCTTTTTTCATTAAGCCGCAAATATCGCACTCGGTTGTCCCAACATCCGAACCCACTAGCTAGAAATTTGTTGCTAACAAACAGCTCCTCAAAGCTAAAAAGGCGTGACTTGCCATCACTGTCTCACAACTAATCCCCCTCTACATTTTTGTAAATTTTTGTAATAAAAAAAGATATCCTGGAAGCCCATCTATGGATTTCATCATACGGAACGGCAGCCCAGTTCACGCGTTGGCGTGGACTGAAAGTCATATAATATTAAACATAATTTTTAAGGTTTAGTTTAAAGACTCATTAACTTGTTGTTAGTTCATATGATATGAAGATGCAATAATAAAAAACCGTTCAAAAAAAAAAAAAAACATCAATATCTTTCTATGACACACTTTAGCTTGGCATGCTTTACTAGCAAAGCGGAATGCTTTTGTGAGATATTTCCGGTGATTTCGAAGGCTAATATCGTTCGCGGAAGGCTGTTGAGGGTATTATCTTCTTTTGAATGGAGACAACCAATGTTTAAGCTTTTGAAAAAATTTAAATTCTTTAACTTATGTTAAAATTCCACATAATGCTAGATGAGAAATAAAAACATGTAAAAACTGCAACTCTCGATGAGCGTTAAACCCAAAGTAGGCGTGGCAGCCGAAATATGTTTAGCTTTTTTTTTGAAGTGTCCCGAAATTCAAGTCCCTAGGTCCTAAAATAAAAATTTTTACCTGTGCACATATATCGGAGGTGGGCGTGGCAGTGGGCGGATTTCCAAGATTTCAAAATATCTTAATTAAGCCCACAGAAGTGTTTCTGCAAAATTTCAATGCTCTACGACCACTCCTTCTATTTTTTCCCAAAAAATATATGGAGCGGCCCCACTGTGCGCGAC
The DNA here is from genome assembly GCA_020466095.1 of Chlorops oryzae. Classification (NCBI taxonomy): domain Eukaryota; kingdom Metazoa; phylum Arthropoda; class Insecta; order Diptera; family Chloropidae; genus Chlorops; species Chlorops oryzae. Next base: position 105,105,505 of record CM035806.1, read on the forward strand.
GCGGCTAGCTAGCCGGCCTGCCATTGTACCAACCCACAACCGCGAACAACAACATACCCGAAACCTGAAATAGAATTACAGGAGGGCCTGATATAGTAATAGAAGCATAGCGACTTCGGTTTTTTTCCATTTTAATTTTTTATCTAATGAAGGGTGAGAATTAATGAGTCTCTTAAGGTCGTTTTTGTTATGGTACTTAGCAGAAGGATAAGCAAGGTCTAAGTGAGGATTCTTTCGCTACTAAGTCTGCTAATTCATTTCCCTTGATGCTACTGTAACTTGGTACCCAAAATAGTTTAATTTTGTTGTTATGGCAAATCAGGGAGTCACATATGGCCGAGATAGTTTTTTAAATTCGATTTTATTTTTTTATTTTTTATAGTTTTTTTTTTAAACGTTTTATTATTTATTGGATCACTTTTCTAAGATAGGAGTCTAGCAATAAGTTTTTAAATCTCACACCCAATTTGACAATATTACAAATCACAAAGCATTTTCTTAATTGAAAAGTTTATGACTTAGTAATTAGTTCATTGCGGACCCCGGATACCGAAAACAAGGTTTTGCTGATGTGCGAAGAAACACGTGTAATATTGACGGTGCGGAAACGAAGATTTTTAGCAGCTAGGCTGCGCGTGGCTTGCAAGGGTGCATGGAGTGCACCCACCGAGATGACGATCAGCTGGGAAAGCTGAGTTTATGAGTGTGCGTGGATTGCAAGGGTGCATGGAGTGCACCCACCGAGTTGACGATCAGCTAGGAAATCTGAGTTGATGGATGTGCATGGATTGCACCTGCTGTTGTAAAACGATTTATATTTGCTGGCCGGTCATTTCTTTTCAATCTCGAAGAGTACGATGTGTTCGATAATCCACGGGCAAGTGGATTTACATGTCTGCGCAATTTATTGAAGTATTTCTCTTTGATATTGGTGAACTCTGTTTTAACCAGTTCTACGTTTAGCTCTTTATGGATCCGTTCATTCGAAAAAAAACCAATGAGCTCCTGTTATAGTCCTTAGGATCTTGGACTGTGCTCTTTGCAGGATTTCTATATTCGAAGAGCTGGCATTTCCATACAATTATAAACCATACGTCCATATTGGTTTTATAACTTGGTTGTATAGAAGAATTTTATATTCAAGCTTTAGAGGAGAACGGCTATTTATTAACATATTAAGATATGTGACTTCCTCACATTGTGGGATGCGTACATTATTAAGGAAAATGTCTGGAGTAGCTTTTTTATTGAGCGTGAAATTAATGTGTTGACATTTAGGCTCATTAATTTTGGTACGCCATTTAGATAACCAGCTTTGGATTTCGCTCAAGTGATCTTGGATCTGAGAAGTTGCGATACTTATGTCCTTGTGCCGACTAAGTACCGCTGTGTCATCAGCAAATGTTGAAATGAATATTCTATCGTTATTTGGAATATCTGCTGTGTATACAAGGTAAAGAAAAGGCCCAACAACACTCCCTTGGGGGACTCCCGCGTTTATTTGAAAGGTTTTTGTTATAAATGAGTTATGTCTTACTTGAAACGTTCTATGTTTTAATTATGACTCAAAGATCGCGTGGAAATAAAAGGGAAGTAATCTTCTGATTTTGTATAACAGTCCGTCATGCCAAACTTTATCGAACGCTTGTTGCACATCAAGGAAAACTGCAGAGCAGTACTCCAGATTTTCATAGGCAAGTCTTATTTCATTTGTAATCCGATTTACCTGTTCAATAGTACCGTGTTGTTTTCTAAACCCGAATTAATGTGGAGGGGATAATGTTCTGCTCTTGCAGATAAGGTGTTAATTTAGCTATGAGTAACTTTTCTAATAATTTTGAGAGACACGGCAGCAGGCTAATTGGTCTATAAGAGGATGTTTGGGTAGGATCTTTTCCTGGCTTATGCACCATTTTAATAACCGACCGTTTCCAATCTTTTGGGAAGTAGCTAAATTCAATAATTGCAATAAATAAGACTGTTAAAAACTGTACTGCTACGGATGGTATATTTTTTAACATTTTTGGAGTGACAAGATCATGTCCCGGGGCTTTTTTGCACACAAGTTCATTTTTTATGATACTGGCAATTTCTCTTGAACTGATTTGTATGAAAATTCTATGAGTGTTTTCGGACAAAGTTAGGAGAATATGCTCAGTATTGCTCGGATTCGGTTGGAATACTTTATTGAGGTGTAAAGCAAAAACCATAGTTTTCTCTTCATCTGAGCGCGCCCATCCACTGTTGAGACACCGAACGGGTGTTTCACTCTGGAGTCTTCATAGAGTGGCTTGCCAACCACAAGGAACTACGATTTGAGCCTCTGGGTGTAAGGTTCTCGACAAAGTTGCGGGGTTAAGATTCTTTCTCCCTATTTAAACTTGCTCTTAGCTTTTTTTCTACTTCTTTCAGCTTGCTTTTGGCCAACGGAGAACGGACCCGCTGCCATTCGCGCCTGGATCTTCGTTTTTCTGCGACGAGACTTTCGATTTCCCCTTTTAGATAAGGCTTTTTTTGTTCTATATTTAGTATGAGGAGTCGATTTTTGCGCTGCTGATGCCAAATAAGAGTTAAAAACAGTTACGGCATCGTCAATATGATCAATGCATTAAATTTTACAGTTAGTATGAATATGGGCACTTATGCGCTTTTTGTATTTTAACCAATTTGTGCCTGCATCGAATGTATGGTTTTGGAGATTGTCTTTGGCTACTAATTCATGGAAATGTTTTTAGAAGGTGAGACGAATCGTGTTGGCACAGTAACCATATATTGGGAGATATGTAATACTTTGCATTTGTTAAGGGAAAGGGTAGCTCCTGAGGATTGTCTTCGTATTGACAGCGGTTATGTCTTTCGCTTTTATAAAGATTACCGCATCACCGGGATTGTTTGGGCCCGAAAAGAATCAGTGGTCTTGCAACCCAAATGGGGCAAAGGGAAATCGTATTTAGATCCAATTAAAATCACGTACCTTTGATGATGGCGGCGTCGGACGGATCGTTTGACGACTTCTGTTGCTGCTGTGACTGTTGTTGTTGCTGCTGCCGTTGTAGATGCTGCTGTGGTTGTTAATTTCGCGGGTTTTAAACGGGTCCCTTGGTGATTTAATATGTCGATTAAAAGATTTAAAAAAGGTGTCGCGAACGCGGCCCGAACTTCACTTTAATTACTTTCAAAAATTTACTTGCGGAACGGTATGGAAAATCGCGGACGTGTGCTTTGTTATTTTTGAATGTCATTTTTTCCTGACCGGTGTTGCCAGTCAATCCCGGCGGGAAAAATGCCGAGCAGCTGGGCTTGGACTGCTGCCCTCTTTTTTTCCCGTTTTTTCGCCGCTGGTGGAATCTGGCTGCGTAACGACAGCGAAAAAACGGACCTACTGCCCGCTTTGCGCTACGCAACAAGGGCTGGGAGCGTTCGCTGGGAGCTTCCGGGATCCGATGCCTTCGGGCAAACTCCTCAAATGTCTCTCGAGCATCCAGTGGTGGGCCTGGACCGCGAGGGGGTGCTCGAGTGGTTCGGAAGCGTGGCGGCGATGACTGCGGACGTGGTGGGACCCGACGGCAGCGTCGTGATGATGACGAAGAGCGGTGACGTGGTGGTGCTGGCGAACGGCGACGGGCCTCGGGTGAGCAGTGGCGCGATGGCGTCCCTGGTGGCATCCGGGTGGAGCGGGGGCAGAACGTCACTCTTTTTGGAGGTGAAGATAGCGGCGACGGCGAGCGTAGACTGGCAGCGGAGCGTCGACGCGCCGCAGAGTGACTGCGCGAAGGTGACGGAGGAGGCGACCGTGTCCAGACATGGGATTGGCTGCGTCGTATGGCCCGAAGGCGCTGACGCGAACGACGTCGCCGTGCAGTGGCTCGACTCCCCGATGCTTGTTGCAGCGGTTTAATTTTAGGGCGCCATGGACCATTCACCCGTTCATCCGGCGACTCTGGCCTAGGTTCCTCATGGCTGAAGGAGTTATGCGGCCCGCTACACACCTTGCACTCTGCCGAGATGTACAATACGCTCGACGGTGGCCCGCTTTAAGGCACAACCAGCAGCGCTTGTGGAGCTGGATGCAGCTCTTTCTCCCCTCCACCGAAAGGCGTCAAAAGCGGCGGCGGCGGGACAGCCGATGGTTTTGCGGGCATCACTTTCGCAGGTCTTCTTCGCGCATGATTGGCTGAAGCGATGAGAGGGATAGCTTTAAGCACATGAATATGACGGAAATGAGAAAGGGGAAGGTTGGTTGTATAAGGGCATTGGCGGCTAGTAATAATGTTTCTGTTAGGTCGGTCGGTAAAGGGCATAGCTTAGTTATAGGTCGGGTCATGATGCTGAATTGAGTTTTGACGTCGACTACACGCAGAAGATGATAATTTCCGGGATGCAGCGCGGTTATCCGGCCCTTACTCCATTCAAAGGGGGGTGTCTGTTTATCCATGATTATCACAAAGTCGCTGACCTTGAGGCTTGGCTGCGAAGTCTTCGAGTTCTCGCGCTTGTGCAGACTCAATAGATATTAAATTTTCCATCGTTGTGCGAATCGATGGTGTACGTTTTTTACCTTTTCCCAGCGAGTCGTAAAGGGTAGGTCTGATTGTGAGTCCGCCGGCCACGCTGTCATCGGAGCGCCTCTCAGGAAGTTACCGGGTGTCAATGCGAGCAGGTCTTCTGGATCCTCAGACATGGGTGTCAACGGACGTGAGTTGAGAATTCCTTCGATGCGTGCGAGAAGTGTTGTAAATTCTTCAAATGAGAAGTTATTGGCGCCAACTGTCTTGACGAAATGGGCCTTGAAACTCTTCACCTCCGCCTCCCAGGGCCCGCCCATATGCGGAGCATGAGGCGGAATCAAATGCCATTTAAAACCTTTAACCGTTTAGTGTCGCCGAATTTTCGTGGAGGCGTTCGATATAAAATCTTAGAATTCAGCCTCTAGTGCGTTCTTTGCACCGACAAAGTTGCACCTGTTATCAGAAAATACACATTTAGGCCGGCCGCGGCGTTCGACGAATCTGTCGAAGGCGGCCCGAAAGGACGCTGTTGAGAGTTCCGAACACAACTTCGGGCGGATGGCCTTGGTAGCGAAACAAACGAATACACCTACGTATCCTTTCAAAAACGGAGCGGTGCATAAGGTGGAGGTTTTGATGTCGAAGGGGACCGCAAAGTCGACGCCGGTATGAGTGAACGGTAGTGAAAGAGTTGAGCGTTCAGCAGGCAGAGCTGCCATCAGTTGTGTTCTCATTCGATGGGCATGAATAGTGCATGCGTGGCAGCGGCTGATGCAGCTTTTGATTTTACGCTTAAGCATCGCAACGTAAAAGTTCTATCGCACCATCCGAAACGTAAGTTGGTTTCCCGCATGCAACATAGATCGATGAATGAAATTTAACAAAAGGCGACAAAATGTAGAGGGGGCTGGCAAGATGATCGGGTGTTTTTTATCGGGTGTGAGGTCGGCATGGACTAGCCGTCCATTAACCCGCAGCAACCCATCGCTGTCGAGCACGGGGTTAAGACTAAGCAGTTGACTCTTCTTATGGACGGGCCGTCGATTGCTTAGCTCTTCATATTCTTCTGGATAATATTGTTTCTGCTCCGTAACGAAAAGAAGAATTTTCACCGCTGTTAGTTTTCGTTGAGAGAGCGCATGGGAGAATTCCGGTGGGCCAGCTGCCTTGCGTGTTCGCTGAATGAATCGCCATGCGAACCCGAGGACTCGCAATGCGCGATCGAAGCACGAGAAGCGTTCGAGGTGGTCTTCGTGTGCGATAATGGCGTTGAACGATTGCACTTTTTGTTCTTCGAGAATGGGAGTTGATGGCGTCTTCGGCTGAGGCCAATCTTTAGCAGGTTCCTTTAGCCACCACGGTCCGTGCCACCACAGGTGATTCGCATGCACGTCTTGCGCAGAGGATCCTGTAGTACCCAAATCAGCCGGATTGTCCTGCGATCTCACATGGTCCCAGGGGAGATAGCCAGTGTTTGTTAGAATCTGCGACACTCGGTTGGCCACGTACGTCTTCCAGGCATGAGGGGTCGTTTGAGCCAGGCTAGCACAATTGAGGCATCAGTCCATAGAAAGGTGTCATGCTGGTGGACTCGCAGCTGCTCGTTGATGGATTTTACCAGTTTGGACAACAACACCGCGGCACACAATTCGAGGCGTGGCAGGCTCACCGTCTATAAAGGCGCCACCTTCGACTTAGCGGTCAATAGAATAGTGTTGGCGTTATCGAGTGTTTCAACTCAACTCAACAAGATATATGGCAGCGCAGTATGCTCGCTCTGACGCGTCACAGAATCTGTGCACTTGAATGCTCGCGGCAGGCTCGTACTAAAGCCTCCGTGGAAACTGAATCTGTTCGATGAAAGGCAGATCTTCTAAGAAGGCATTCTATTTGGCTAGTGCGTCACTGGTGACTCGTTCATCCCACGCTGTGCCTTCCAGCCATAGCTGTTTCATAAGCACTTTGGCTCGTATCACAATCGGCGTCAGCCATCCGGCCGGATCGAATAACTTGGCGATGTCCGATAGGATTTGCCGCTTGGTAACAGAAGTGGATGTCCTCGTGTTCAACCGATACGATAAGCAGTCAGTCACGGCGTTTCATCGGATTCCCAGCATTTTTGCGTTGCTATGGGTGTCGAACTTGAGGAACTCTGCGTTTAATAAATGAGTGTCCTCAATCCCTTCCAGCAATGTCCTGTGATTTGCGGTAATTTTTCGAAGCGGAAATCCGGCCGACTGAAGCGTGGAGAAGAGTTGCGGCTGGGCCGCGAGAGCGTCTGCCAGCGTATGGCCCCCGACAATAGGTCATCGACATAAGTTTCGTTTTTCAAAATTAACGCAGCTCGGGGAGCCGCATCGCCAGTGTCGTCGGCTAACTGGTGGAGAGTTCGGATGGCCAAATATGGTGCACAATTCATTCCGAAGGTGACCGTCTTCAGCTCGAAATCCTTGAAATGCGCGATCCGCTTTGTGGACCAAAATTTGGCGGTACATTTTCTCAATGTCGCCATTGAAAACGAATCGATAGGTGCGCCAATTGAGCAACAAGATAACTAAGTCGTCTTGTAGATCTGGGCCCGCGTGCAGCACATCATTAAGAGATGACTTGGAGGTGGTTTTCTAGGATGCATTGAAGACCACTCTCACCTTGGTAGAGGTACTCTCTGTATTAACAACCGCGTGATGATGCAGATGAAACGAAGAGAAAGTTCCATTGTGGGAGATTTCAAAAGGGGGCTTAGCCGGTTCCATATGAAAACTCGTGATGTATTCTCGTAGTACGGCATTGTTAGTTTCATGCATCGTCGGTTGTCGTTGTAGTTTCCTTTCCAAACACGTGTATTGCCTGAGTGCCAATGATCGAGACGCACCAAGCTGCAAAGAAAGTTTAGAAAATTGTTCCTTAAATGGCAATCGAACGACATATTTACCATCGGCGTTGCGAACGGTGGTTTGGGAGTACAACTTGTCACAGTATTGGTCCTCGGGCGAAGCCGGAATATTCTGAGGTGTCTTTTCTTGTTCCGAAAACCTCTTGAGAAGATAATGAAGCGACTCCGTCGGCTCCGTGATGGTAGTGCATGTGGCGAAGGATTGCGTCGACTCGCCAGAGATAGGGCCACTAAAGGACCATCCGAAAACGGAGTTTTGAGCCAGCACACTGCCTCCGACGTTGACACGAAGTCCCGACAGCGTGATTCTCGGGAGAAGGTCGGATCCAACGACCATGTCGATGCGCCCTGGATCCATGAAGTGTGGATCGGCCAACTCCAGAGAAGCCAATTCTGTGGAGTCCACATATCGTTCAGTTGCATGCGCTCCGTTATAAATGTTCGTTGAATGCCCTGATCCAGGAGCACTCTCACAGGGAACCACTCGCCCTGATGGAGGATGTGCGTGATGGCATTAGGCAATAGGACCTGAATATGTGTCAGCCACATGTGTGTTGGTTTGATGGGAGGAAATCGAAGCTCCAATTGGGGACGGTGACGTCGCCGATGATGCAACAGCGGAGCTCGTCGTCGACGGGCCGGGGGTCTGGGAGGACGGAGGAGAAGCATTTTTCGGTGAGTCCGCGGGAGCATGTCCATAAAGCAGCGTGTGATGCCGCTTCTTACACTTCGCACATCGATAGGGGCTGGTACATTTTGCCGAGCGATGGGAGGCAGTTAAACAATTATAACATCTGTTATTTTGAGTGATAAATCTATGATGATCGTCGGCCGTCATTTCCAAAAATTATCGATTTCGGTTTCTCGAACGCGTGGCATGTGTGTACTAGACAATGGAGCCGGGCACGAAAAGACCTCTAATTGCTCATTAAGATAGCCTTTCGCCTCGTAGTACAAAGCGCGGCACTCTTCCATCATGGCTGATAAATTTTCGTAGGCGGCTGAATCCATTCTACTTCCTAGGCATACTTCCCAACTAGCTAAATAGTTCCAAAGTTAATATTTTCTGACCTATTTTAGGGCAGAACATTTCATTGCCTTGCCCTAAATAGGGCATAATTACGTCCGTACGACTTCCATTCGACGTAAGTGGGGAATAGAATGGAAGTCGTCTGGCGGTAATAATAAGGCATAATAAGGCATTTCGTATTTAAAGTTAGGGCATTGAGAAGGCATTTCGACCAAAACTAGGTCGAAAAGAAGTCTAAATTACCAAATTTAACCTAAATTGGGCAAAGAATTTTTTATTTTTTTTTTATTTAAACTTTGCTTCTCTTTACTGGCTCTTCCTTTGGGTGGGAACTAACAGTAATTAATCAAATCTTATTTTTTAAATATAACTTAACTATTTATACAGAGATATAATAGTTTTGATTCCAACGGGCCTCTATTTGAGAAACTGGGCTGCTGAGGACTTATTACTGTTAAGCCGTGTCCTATGCTAGGATGAGTCTTGATCATGCACGAGCGAGGTGCGTAAAGCTTAGTGAATCCGTTGGTAGGATGAGTCTTGATCATGCACGAGCGAGGTGCGTCAAGCTTAGTGAATCCTTGGTTGGATAAGCGTACGGTGCGCACGAGCGAGGTGCGTAAAATTGATTGGCTGGAACGGCTACTCTGATGGTAGTTAGGAGCATTGAGCGTTGAGCGTGCACGAGCGAGGTGCCTCAATCTGTATGATTCCTTAATTGCCTAAACGTCTGACATACACGAGCGAGGTGCAGATAACAGAGTATCGGTGCTATGTTTCCAAAATAATAGAAGCGGACGGAAGGTCCTTTCTTTTTAACCGTGTTCGACGTATTGTATTGTTAAGGCTTCTTGCCAGCAGATTCGAGTGATTCCTTAGCTTCTCATGATAGGATGATTTTAGGCGAACGATTTCATCCTTAATAAGTGGGACTTGCAGATCGCGGTGAATGCTTTAATTACGTATGTACCATGGAGCACCTGTAATGATTCTAAGAATTTTCGATTGAGCTCTTTGGATTATTTCTATAGAGGATGCGCAGGCATTTCCCCACAACTCAATGCCATAAGACCAGATTGGCTTTAATACACTATTATATAATAGAACTTTATACTCCATATTAAGAGGGGAGCGATAGTTAATTAGCCAGTGAATTTTTGATGCTTTAAGTTTCAGATTGGTCCTCTTTGCTTCGATGTGCTTTCGCCAAGTTAATCGTTTATCTAAGTGGACTCCTAAGTAGATTACACTATTTACTTGGGGGATGGAGACTCCTTTAAGGAGAATAGCAGGGCTTATACCTCTTCTAAGCGTAAATGTAATGTGTTTACATTTACCTTCGTTTACATTAATTCGCCAGGTAGTGAGCCAATTTTCAATTAATTGCATATGTTCTTGTAGGATTCTTGATGCTTCCATGGGATCGCGGTGGCAGCTCAATAATGCTGTGTCGTCAGCAAAAGTTGACATTACAATATTATCTCTAGTGGGGATGTCGGCTGTTAGAAGAAGGTAAAGAGAGGGGCCTAATACACTGCCTTTCGGGACTCCTGCTTTAATTTCAAATTTTTCCGTTATAAATTCATTAACTCTTACTCCAAAGAATCTATTTTGGAGGTATGATATAAGAATTTCGTGAAAATTTTGAGGGAGTAGGGACTTTATTTTAGCAATAAGACCCCCATGCCACACTTTGTCGAAAGCTTGAGCGATATCTAGGAATATTGCAGAACAATATTTTTTTTTTTCGAAGGCATTACGAATTTCACGAGTGATTCGATTTACCTGTTCAATAGTTCCATGTTTTTTTCTAAAGCCAAATTGATGAGCAGGGATTAAGTTATTCTCGTGGATGTATGGCGTTATTTTTATAAGAAGAGCTTTTTCAAAGAGCTTTGATAAGCAGGGGAGAAGGCTTATTGGGCGATATGAGCTGGCTGTCGTCGGGTCTTTTCCGGGCTTCAGTATCATCATGATGACCGATTCTTTCCATATCACAGGGAAGTAGGAGAAGCTCACAATAGCATTAAAAAGTCGTGCTGCGTACGTAAGAGCAATGTATGGCAATTCCTTGATCAGTTTTGGGGCTATATAGTCATAGCCTGGAGATTTTTTCTCGCAAAAATTTTCCTTAATTATGCATTTTATTTCATTGGCATTAAATGTTATAGGGATAATTTGGTTGTTCACCTCGCAGAGGGGAAATCTAAGGCCGTTTACCGGTGGGTTTGGTAGAAAAACTGAGCACAAGTGTTGAGCAAAGACTGACGCTTTTTCCTCATCACTTCTTGCCCAGTTTCCTCTTGAATTCCTTAAGGGAGATTCTATGGGTTCTATGGGTGAATTTTTTATTTTGAGAGCTCGCCATAATGACTCTTTCGACGTGCTATTAGGTGCAAGATTTGAAATGAAATTATAGTTTTTCCTGTCTTGGTCTTTTTGAAGAGCAGTTTTAAGTTGCTTTGAAGCTGTATTGAGTCTAGCTTTACTGCCAGGGGACCTATGTTGTTGCCATTCTCTTCTCAATCTACGTTTTTCTCGCAATAATTTTTCAATATGACTATTAGTATGGTGAAAATTTCTAACGGCAGGCTCAAAGGCTTTTGGGGTAGAATGCTCCGCCGCTGAAGTTAATATTGAATTCAGGGTTGTTGCCGCTTCATCGATTTGACTTTCATTACATATTGTATATTCGGAGTGTATGTGTGTTGCAACATACTTTTTATAATTAACCCAGTTCGTTTTTGAAGTGGTCAGTCTAAAAGGGGGGCATGTTGTTCTTATGTTTTCTGAAATTTCTATTAGTAGAGGACAATGATCTGAGGACATTTCGTAGCAAATCGACGTTGAAATATGCGAACTATCAAAGCCTCTTGTAATGAAAAAGTCTATGAGGTCTGGTATTTCATTTAGATCTGTTGGCCAATACGTGGGATGTCCGGGCGAAATCAATCCTAGAGTACTGGAGCTATTTATCAGTGTGTTGTATAATTGTCTACCCCTTGGAGAGATCAGACGAGAGCCCCAATGGGTGTGTTTTGCATTATAATCGCCTGCTGCTAAAAATTTAGTTCCAAGGGTGTTGAAAAATTCATTTAAGTGATTTTCGCTTACTGAGAATCGTGGAGGGCAATATATTGCTGACAAAATGAAATTTGCACCACAAGTTTCAATAGAAACTGAAGTTGCTTGGAAGTAATTTTTTGCGAAAGATTCAACAGGGAAATGTTCAATTCTATTACAAATCAATATACCTGTTCCTCCGTGTGCTTTCCCATCGGGGTGGTTTGTTTTGTAAAATTTATAGCCTGATAGCGAAAAATTATTTTTATCTGTTAGATGTGTCTCCGAAATAAGCATCACATCAATAGAGTAGTTTGAGAGGAAATGTGATAATTCTAGCTTACGCTGATTTATACCATTTGCATTCCATGAGGATATAATAAATAAACTCATTTTTGTGCAGTTAAAATTTGGAGCAACTGGTTTTATGCTCTTAGTAACTCCTGGAGTGTGTTTTGCATTTGCGACATAAATTGTGTCATACACTGTGTCAGACTGACTAACATGGATTCCAAGCTACCGTTCTGCTTTTGAGGGGCAGAATGGGCACTTATGGCAGAGCTAGCAACATTTGCATAGGACATTTTATTAGTCACTGGAACGCTGGATTTATTAGGTTGTGAGAAAATTGGGTTTTGGAATGCATTTTGATTCGGATTATTACGACTGGCTTGCTTTTTTTCTGACATACGATTTTTTAGTTCTTTATATACTGGACATCCCCTATAATTTGCTGTGTGATCTCCACCACAGTTGCTGCACTTTTTGTCAGTTTTATTTTTATTACAATTTGCAGAGTTGTGAAATTCTCCGCAAACGACGCAGACCATGACAGGGCCAGTACGCTTATGAGGTTCTTCTATTACAACTCTACGGTGGAGAAGATATTGTAGTCCGTAGATTGGATGAGTCTCATTTTTTTTTAGTTTTAAGTTGTCCGGACTAAGTTATACTTTGAACATCGGCTGTGGGGTTTTATTCCTATTGAAAATGTTCATTACGTTCCTAATTTTAAAGCCTTTTTCTTCTAGGGCTTGTTTAATTTCCACAGGATCTACATCTGATTCAATGCCTTTAATAACTACACTAAGGCCTTTGCTGCTTTTAAGCTGATACGTGTTGTAGCTTTTTTTGTTGTCGTTAATTCGGAATTTAGTGACAATTCTGTAATTATTTACATTATAGACCTGAATTTTGGTCTCATGAACATTTCCTCTAGTAAGAGGCATGATGTGGAAGGACTCCTTTCCAATTAACTGGGTCAGGCTCGTGACCAAATTGTTGGAGCTACGCTCTCTAAGATATACTGGAGGCGGTTTCGGTGATTTTTCTCCACCATGCTTTGATGTATCAGAGGTCTCAGTGGGCTCTGTGCTTAGAGCCGCAAATCTTTTTCCCCTAAAAGCGTTCGATGTGTTAGCGTCAGATTTTGTTTTATTTATTTTCGCTTTACCCACATTTGATTTCTGTGGGCTAAGTTTCCTTTTAATCTTAATGTACCGATCCATGCCTGTCTGCACTGCTGGATCACCTACGTTATCAGCAGGAGCTTTTGAACCGCTGTTAAGAGAAAGCTCAACGTCTGTTGTTGATCTCGCAGTCTTGTTGGTTTTTGTATTGGATAATTCCGTGTGAGCAGTGGAATGATTTTGCGAGGGCGGTACTTCAGGCGCTTTCACTATTAAATAAGCATTTCTGGCATTAGAGCCACTAAAAGAATGCCTTCTTTCAGGCTGAAGTTTTAAGTTATCGCGTTGCATACGTTGTACCAGTATGCAAAATTTAAATACTGCCCTGGGGCTAGCTTTGAGTCTAGCCTGTAATAGGCAGAGCTCAAAGCTTTATTGTGGTTCTTGTATAGGCTAAAAATTTATTCTGGACAGCTTTGGCGAAAGAACAAAGCTACAATGAGAGAAATGATAAATGAAGAGAAAGAAAGGGCAAAGAATGAAATTAAAAGAACGAAACGAAAATAAAAACGAAACGACAAAAAGGGAGAGAGATATATAAATAGATAAGATCTTACTCATTCATACGGATTACTTCAATACAACAATGAACGAAAGATTTTCTATCAAATATGTCTTATGAAATGAATAATAAATATAATATGGACTTCAGTAAAACATATTTTGCGATTCATAAAACCTTAATGTATATGCGAGCTTGGATTTATGGTGAAAGTGTTCCTTGTACTCCTTCATTTTTCAGGGGCCATCTCATTGATGTGAATTAAAAAAATTTTTCTTTAAAAAAAAAATATTTTTCGTATAGAAAAAACAGATGCAGAAGAAGAATTCTCAATCCGCCATTCGAAAGACATGGCGGAACGCAAAATCGGGCCACAAAATCGAATTTCCTTCATTTCCTTACCTAATAGGAAAAAATGACTTTCAGCTCTTTCTTTAAAGTTATTTTTCCTTAAATTATCCCTGTTAAGAAATTTATTACTTATTTTTGCTCTAATAAGGGATTTAAACTTTTTTTTACGACAGCCACTCATATGTATTGCTTACGCTCTTGCCTCAGTTTGACGGAAACAGCCGAGCATGCGGAAATTTTTAGCTTTTTCCGTCAATTTCAGCTCTTTTATGCTACTTCTAGCTTTCATTAAAACTCGCGGTGCTTCTTCGCGTTTAGAGTATGCATATTTTCCTAGCAATTGGGAACAAAATGGAATTTTATTCTGGCCGAATAAAAATGCATTAATTAAAACTCACACTTCTTATGCTCTCAACGTTACTTTACATAATGGTCCTTTTAGGTCAAAATAGGGCTTCCTGTTTTTTAGCTTTGTGTTTTTCCTTCAGAGGCGTTTCGACTAAAAAGTCGAATAATCAATGCATCGCGACTTATAGGGCAGAAAGGCAACAAAACAAGTAATTTTTTTGACCTAATATTGCCCTAAATTTGCCCTAAAAGTCGAATGGACCTAATAGTCGAAATTAAGTGCAAAATTTAGTCCATATGCCTTAAAAAACTAACCTAATTTGGAATTCAAAGTTATGGCACTATTGGGGCATTTAAGAAGGACTGTTTTGCCTATTTTATGTTTTTACCTATTAACCCGGCCGGTTAGGTACATCGGTATCTAGCGCGACTGTCAGCTTAAACGGGGAGTGGTGGAGGAGTAAAACCTTCTCAAAAACCAGCCCTATCTGGCCTCCGGATAGGATTTAGCTGTAAGGGCCCCACCCTTGGATACGGGTTTTTCATATGAGATGGAGAAAAATGAGAAGGAGCGGGTAGGGATATCTACCCAAACGTCGGTAGGAGTTGTGACTGCGACTACCGGCGGGCGCGGCTAAACTATAAGCTGCGTCGCCAGCGGTCAAACCACGCTTGCAATGGCAGCAGGTTGCAGCGGAGGAGATGTTACTGTGAAAAACCCTAAAAGGATGCAAAGGAGTGCCGGTGTCGACGGAGACACGGACTCCGAAAGCATCAAATCGATTAATACCGCTGAAGAGGATGCGCTTTTGGGCTCCCCCCGGTCGTGTACGGGTGCCAGTTTCCCTAGTATGAACGGGCCCAAACACAGGCCAACTAAGGAGGGACGAAAAGCACTCGCCGAATATAATGCCGCCCTCAAGGTCGTTGCTAGGCTAGAGGGATCGGCGAACCTCTCAATAGAAGAGACCGAGAGGTTGAGGTGGGCGCGGGAGACCGTCGAAAAGGGCCGTCTGCATTTTGACAGCAAGTCTAAGTTCGCTGCTACCAATCCTGCCTTTGCAAACAAAGTAGAGGAGGGGGTAGCAAGGAAAATTGCTGACAAAAGGCAACGGTCCTCGGAAGCGGATCCACCGGCCTCGAAAAGACGTAGGTCCAAAAGCGAAGTACCTCCCAAGAAGTATGGTGCACCTTCGACTTCGAAGGTGGCTGCAAGAAGCAGCGATGTGGCCAAAAGGCATCTGACCGTGGCACTCCTCGACACCAACAATCCCTTGGGGTAGATGAGGGTGGAGCAGTGGAAAACAGTGGAGTTGAAGCTGATAGAGCTGCTCTTTGCAAGGATGGAAGTTTCGCCGGATCAGCCTGTGCCCTCCTTTGACGGGGCCGGCTGGTTCAACGAAGTGAAAATCGTTAAATGTAAAGACGAACCAACCCTGTGCTGGATCAAGGGGGTAGTACCCGGTCTGACAGGGCTGTGGAAGGGAGCAAAGCTCCAAATCGTAGACAGAAGCGCCATCCCGAGTGTGCCGAAGGCGAAGGTACTGATACCTCGCAAGGTGAAACCGGAGGCTGCCCTGAAGCTACTCCAGACGCAAAATCCGGAGGTACCTACTGACGATTGGAGGATCCTGCACGTAGGGAAGCCCGTAACCCAAGACGGGGTGCAGAACTACATCCTCCAAATCAGTAAGAGGGCTGAGGACATCCTCTACCCCAGATTTGGCAAGATGGCCTGGAGGATCGGGAGCGTGTTTCTACGCCTTAAGAAACGGCACCCGAAGGACCCCAACAAAAACACGCTGGAGGAGGGCGAAGTGGAGCGGGACCTAGAACAGCTCGCCGCGGCTGCCTCCAAACTAAGTGTCGGGAACACCGGTACAACGACGGCGGGCGAAGAGGTGGAGATGCTGGATGGTGCAGACCAACAAGCAGACCAAGCTGCGTTGTCTGCAGATAAACCTGCAGCATAGCTGCTCGGCGTCCGCCGAGCTACATCGAACCCTCGAAGAGGGTAAGTACGACGTGGCTTTGGTTAAGGAGCCATGGATCTCTGGAAGTAACCAGGTCTGTGGACTGAAGTCACGTCGTTTCCACGTTTTCTATGGTAAAACGGTATGTAGAATTCGTACTGCGGTCTTAGTTAAGAAAGACATTAATGCATATCTTCTTACTAACTACAGTAATGACGATCTCACAGTGGTGGCTTGCGAAGGAGATGAGGGCGAACCGATCATCGTCGCATCTGCATACCTGCCCCATGTGGACGACGCACCCCCAGCACACCTTTGCAGAATGGTGGAAGCAGCCTCTGAAAGGTGCTGGAAGATGGTTATAGGCGCAGACGCAAATGCTCACCATACGGTGTGGGGAAGCAGGGACATTAATGAACGGGGTGAGTCACTTCTTCACTTTATTCTTACTTCCAAACTCGCTATTGCCAACAGAGGGGAGGATCCTACATACAAAGGTCCTACCTCTGAAAATGTACTCGACATATCTCTTTACACTGATTGTAACACAGTGATAGATGAGTGGAGAGTGCTGGATCAGCCATCTCTCTCTGATCACTCTTACATCCATTTCTCTTTTAATTTATCTCTGAATCGAAAAAGGCTCTCATACAGGAATCCCAAGAAAACAAACTGGGAGCTGTATGGGGAACTTATGAAGGATAAATTTTCTCAGAAGTGTAAGACAGGGACGAGAGAGGACATTGAATACTCCCTCAAATATCTTGTAGATCTTTCAGTGAAGAATTTTAAAATAGCTTGCCCCCTTACTAGGCCCCGGTCTAAATCCAAAGCCCCCCTGGTGGAACGAGGGGTTGGAGAAACTTAGGCGTGAGGCTAAGGAGATGTTCAAGTTGGCCAAGGTAGCTGACTGTGCTGAATGTTGGGGGGAATACAGGGATGTGCGCCGGCTATTCAAGGCTGCAAACAAGGCCGCTAAGAGGGACTCGTGGAAGGACTTCTGTGACCGCATTGAGGGGGTCCCGGAACTGTCCAGGTTAAGGAAGCTGCTTGCAAGCTCAACAACCTCGCCGGGACTCATAAAGCGACAAAGTGGCGAATGGACGGACAGCGCCAGAAGCTCTCTCGATGCTCTGCTGGAGGCGCATTTCCCGGAGAGCCGAGAGCCGGAATCGCGACAAACTCTGACCGAACAACACCACAGGATGCCCGTAAGAACAGGCCTCCTGACGAGACAAAACTATACTGGGCAATAGACTCGTTCGACCCGTACAAATGCCCGGGTAGGGACAAAATTATTCCGGCCATGATTCAAAAGGCAAAATACACCATTGCATCATGGCTACTGACCATCTACAGGGGATGCCTAGAACTGAACTATGTACCTGAACCCTGGAGAGTCGCAGAAGTCGTATTCATACCAAAAGCAGGTAGAAGCGGTCACTGCACGGCCAAGGACTACAGGCCGATCAGTCTGACATCATTTCTTCTAAAAATCCTAGAGAGGGTCATCGAATCGTGGATCAGAGAGAGCCCTAACAATTCTCTGTCCAGGGATCAACACGCATACACAAAGGAAAAGTCGGTGGAGACGGCCCTGCACTCGGTCGTGGGATCAATTGAGACGACACTGGAACGAAAAGAATACACGCTGGGAGCCTTTCTAGACATAGAGGGAGCCTTCAATAATGTGACAATTGAAGCCATTTTGAGGGAGCTCAACGAACTAGAGATATGCCCAGCAACGAGACGATGGATAGGTAGTGTGCTAGCCCGAAGGCTTATTGCCGTAGAATGGGCGGGGTCCTCAACTATCAGACAAACCAGCAGGGAAACACCGCAGGGAGGGGTACTGTCCCCACTGCTGTGGAACTTAGTGGTTAACAGACTACTTATAAAACTCAACGAGAAGAGGCTAAACACTACTGCGTACGCGGATGACCTCGTTATCCTAGTCGCAGGCCGCTGCAACAACACTTTGAGGGACCTCATGAAGCTAGCACTGAACGATGTATATGCTTGGGCCACCTCGGTGGGACTCTCAATCAACGCTCCAAAAACGGAACTTGTACTCTTCACTAGGAGGTACAATATTCCACCGATACCCCCCATAAGGCTAGGGGGAGACATCGTACCGCTCAAAACACATGCGAAATACCTGGGATTAGTACTAGACAGTAAACTTTTCTGGAAGCGGAATATCGAAGAAAGAGTGAAGAAAGCTTATAGTGCTCTTTATGCCTGCAAGAAATTGCTAGGAAAAACATGGGGGCTAAGGCCTTCACTTACTCACTGGACATACACAGCCGTGGCCAGACCTATCCTTTTATACGGAGCTCTGGTATGGTGGACGGCGTTGAAAAAGAAGGCAAACTCAAGGATGCTGGAAGGGGTACAACGAGTCGCTGCACTTAGCTTCACAGGGGCTTTGAAGACCACTCCAAGCAAAGCCCTAGATGTGCTACTTCACTTACCACCCCTGGACCTTGAAGCTGCTTTTGCAGCAAAGAAAGCTGCAATGCGGCTCACTGCTTTGGGACAATTCAAGAAGAGAAGCTATGAACACAGCTCTATTGGCGAAGAATTCGCGGGGGAACTTGACTATGTCACCCCACAATCAAATCTAAGAAGACGATTCAAAGCTACCATACAAAGCTATGATACAGAACTCATGGAGCAAGTAGCCCACCAGGGTAAAGTCTTCAATTTCTACACAGACGGATCGAAGATGGCGATGGGAGTAGGAGCCGCTGCCTACTGCCACGAGCTCAATATAGAGCGACTCTTCAAACTACCTGATTACTGCAGTGTTTTTCAGGCTGAGATCTTCGCGGCAGGCGAAGCGGCAAAACTCGCACTAATGGCAGAAACTCGTAACAGCCTAATTAATATTTATATAGATAGCCAAACAGCAATCAAAGCTCTAGTATCTGGTGTTATCAAATCCAAACTCGTGTTGGAGTCTAGGAACGCCCTCAACAGACTTGGAGAAAGCAGGAAAGTGCAAATTTTCTGGGTCCGTGCTCATACGGGAGTTGAGGGCAATGAGAAAGCGGACGAATTAGCTAAGGAAGGAGCTACCCTCCCTGAAGTTTCGGATGAGGTGCCCTCTCCACTAGCGTCCGTCAAGTACAATATAAATGAACAGCTTATCAGATCTGCCGAACGGAGATGGCGCAATACCCCAACGTGCAGATACACGAAAATACTATGGAACTCGTACAAAAGGAAAGACACAGAATTCCTATTGAAACTTGCGCGAGCGGACTGCAGGATATTAGTTCAGGTGATTAATGGACATTGCCTGCTGCGTGCTCATCTGTTTAATATGAACTTAGCGCCCACAGACCTCTGTCGGAGGTGTTTGGAACCAGGGGCAAAGGAAACCGTGGAACACGTATTATGCCACTGCCCGGCTCTTGCGCGATCAAGACTTGGTTTCTTTGGCGAGCCTTGGCTGATTGATCTACAGTGTATGACTGAACAAAATCTGTCAACAATATTAAACTTCGCGAAGAAATCTAAAGTCTTTGGAAACTATATGCTCCGAGGCTAAACAGAAACTTTCTCCCACATCGCATCAACATGTACTGGCAAAGCTAGGGACCCAGGGGATCTATGCTCGGTCTTAAAGGCCACCCAGTTAAACCTAACCTAACTTAACCTATTTTCGACCTAAAATATTCTTTAAAGTCACATTGACTTTTAAGCCGTGACATAGGTTGAGTTTAGATAATTTCGACCTTGTAAAAATTACTTTTAAGTAAGGGTATTTTTAAGGCAGAAATTTGGTCAAAAATAGGTAAAACATAACCAAAATAGGTCGAATGGACCTAGCGCTGGTCATATTTTCCTACTTTGCTTGTTGGGTTCGTCAAAAACCTTGCACAGATCCTCCACTGATGCTCGAGGTCCTCCAGATGCGCATCCAATCTTAATCGCGAAGAATTCAACCCTTCATGTCTCTCATTCCATGAGCACAATTTTTTAAATAACTCTACTATGTGGTTCAATTTTCCGGTAGAAGTCATGTCGATGATTGTCTTGGCGCGATGTATGAATTTTACCTGTTACGCTTGAAACAACCAAATACTAACCTTCACAACCAACCTTCCTCGTAAATTTTATTGCCGCAATGAAATTCAAATTGTTTGAAAATAAGTCAGGCTTTATTTAAATTGGTTAGCTAGTACACCAATCAATTTTGCAAATACGCAAATAAAATAAGTAGTCGAAATTGAATTGTCAATACTTTATTTCTCAAAGGGCTAGCCAGTGCAACCTACTAATAATTTTCGTCTGGTGTATGCACTAATTCAAATTGCTCTGAGTGAAGAAATCGCATACGAGAGAAATCCGCTTTGCTTCGCACGCCAACTGCGAATTCAAATCGAAAAGATCAAACAGCGACCGAAAAGACAAACGGTAGCAACGCTGCGATATAGCTGACCAACGTGTTTGTCGTCTATTTTGCTTTCTCTTCTCTTTGCTTACGTGCAAAAGCCGTTAGGCCTATCAACTGAAGACACAGAGCAACGCAAATATACGCACTGGTCACCCCGCTGCCGCTCACCTTTTGGTTTCCCCTTGCCACGAGAGCGAGACAGGCACTTTAGTTCGAATGAGAGAAAAACCATCTAAGCACTGCACTTCCAATGTCCGTTAGACTTTGAAGGGCACTGGAAGGCTCACACCGCGTGCACTAGAATGGGCTCTGGATGGAATTTTTCTCCCAGAAGCCAGGACTCCTGGACACAGGATCGCCAATGTTTGGGCCCGTAAAGAATCAGTGGTCTTGCGACCCAAATGGGGCAAAGGGAAATCGTATTTAGATCAAATTAAAATCACGTACCTTTGATGACGGCGGCGTCGGACGGATCGTTTGACGACTTCTGTTGCTGCTGTGACTGTCGTTGCTGTTGTTGTTGCTGCTGTGGTTGTTAATTTCGCGGGTTTTAAACGGGTCCCTTGCTGAATTAATATGTCGATTAAACGATTAAAAAACGGTGTCGCGAACACGGCCCGAACTTCACTTTAATTACATTCAAAAGTTTACTTGCGGAACGGTATGGAACATCGCGGACGTATGCTTCGTTTCACATATCGTTTTGAATGTCATTTTTTCCTGACCGGTGTTGCCAGTCAAGCCCGGCGGGAAAAAGGGCGAGCAGCTGGGCTAGGAGTGCTGCCCTCCTTCTTCCCGTTTTTTCGCCGCTGGTGGGATCTGGCTGCGTAGTAACAGCGGCAAAAACGGACAGGGATAAATTGAAAGTTTAAGTTCTCTGTGCGATAAAGCTATTTGGTTGAATTGCTCTGACGTATAGATAAACGATAGTTCATTGTTTACTCTTACATGAAATCGGCGGCCGATCATCAAGGCTTTTACTGCACCAAAGACCTTAGGATGGACGCTCCATTTATTTACCTGCCTCTTTGTGATGAACCACATTAGCCTTTTGGTTATCATTTTTTCAAACAGTATGCTGAAGCAAGGTATGAGTGAGATAGGCCTTAAGTTGGCTATTTGATCGTTGTGTCTGTTGAGCTTAGGTATGGGGATTATATTGGCAGTACGCCAAGAATGGGGATATGTACCCGTATCAAGGATAAAATTGTTTATGCGAAGGAGTCGATCGGTAAATGGCTTCGGTAGGTGTTGGATCATTTGAAAGGAAATTATATCTGCTCCAGGTGTCTTTTTCTTTGAGCCTGACAGTGCAGCCTCCAATTCTGCCCATGTTAAATGTACCTCTAGGGCTTTGGCGTCGAATGAGAGTTTGTTTTAGCTCAAACGTCTTGGAAATCCAGAGGTTCTTTATTTTTGTATAGTCGCTATCGAAATTCGAGTCGCTTGCAAAGTGTTCCCAGGAGGAGGAAATGCAATTGATATATCATGGGAGGAGGTAGAGATTGCATTATTATCTCTAATCATTCGGAAAGAGTGTCGAGGTGCGCCTGCGAGCAGCTTTATGTCCGTCCATATTTTTTTTGGGGAAGATAATGGGGTTAATCGGGAGGGGAATGTTTCGAATGATTGCCGTTTTGATTTTTTAACTGCGTTTTTAAATAATGCATTGGCGTTTTTATATTCCAAGAGAGCTTTTAATAGATGATTGCCCTTGTAAATTCTCCAAAGCTTTTGTTTTTTCGAGCGCAGATATTGAAGCTCTCGGTTCCACCAGGTTGAGAGTCTTTTCAGGGAAGTAGGTTTGGGCTGGGGTATGGTGGTGTTGGCCGCCGATCGTATTCCCTTGGTTATTTTTGCTACTTCTTTTTGTATATTTTGACTAATATGGCAAGAGGTTTTTTTTCAAGAGTTCTGATTGGAATAATTCCCAATTAACTCTTTCGATTATGAATTTGGTATTGGGTTTTGTCTTGTCTGGGCCTAGTTTAGTGAGGATCTTTGTCGTAATAGGGAAGTGGTCACTTCCGTTTAGGTACTGCGAAACCTCCCAGGAGCATTTGGGTCTAAGCTGAGCAGAACCTAACGTGAGGTCGACGTGAGCAAATGTATTGTGAGAGAAGAAGTGTGTGGGGAACCACCATTGAGGATTGTAAGATTCTCAGATGTAATTATATTCTCTATTTTGGTTCCGCGTGCGTTTGCCTTTGGAGAGCCCCATAGAGGATGCCAGGCATTCAGGTCCCCTGTAAGAATGAATTGATCGGGTGATTGGCTTATAGGAGTTAGAAGTTGGTTTTCTTCAAAATTATTTTTGGGCGGAATATATACATTATTAAACAAAATTGCTGAGCAATTTTGATTTGAATAGCTAAAATAGATGAAGAAGAACTCATTGCAAGGCGCTCGTGGGGAATATTGTGTTGGATAAGAAAAACTATACCTTGCCTTGATGAGGTTATGTTTTCTAGGTTAGAGCAGTAGCATATGTAAGGCTTTGGTATCGTTGCACAGGTATACTGGTCTGGCAGGTGGGTTTCTTGTAGTGCGACTATTTCCGGGCTTTTGTCTTTAATTAGTAGGCATAATTCGTTATAATTATTAAAATTCCCATTAATATTCCATTGTACAATGCTTAAATACATTAAATGAAAACTATAGAAATTTTAAATTTAAAAAATTTTTTTAATTAGATGTAAGTTTTCAACTTAATATAGTGTGGCAGTTATTACAACAAAAATGTGAGCGTTACAAACTGTTGTCGTAAACGGATGAGCCGTAGTTATAAAATGTAGTGTGCGGTTGTTGGTTAAATTATTCCTTATACAAGTCTTTTTCATGCTCGTCTGTTAGCATCTCGTCTTCGCTGGAGTGTGAGGCGCGTTCGTGATCGTTGGTTTTGACTTTTTCTTGAGTTTTGTTTATGTTGCTATCTTTGTTTTGTGTAATGTCATAGTTATTGAATTTATTGTTACTGTTCGACAAATTTTTAGAGGTTGGAGGTGATTGTTTTTGTTTTGCAGTTTATATTGGCTCAGTATTTATTCGTGGCGGAGGAAGTGTTTTGTTGTTATATGCGTGTTGATCGGAGTTTACGGTAGTGCTTGTTGAAGGTGGTCTTTGTGTGCCTGCGATTGCAGTGGCATGGCCTTAACTTAAAGATGTAGTGGGGAGCTGCGATGTGAAAAGAGATTTTGCTTCACTCATCGAGCATTTCTTCTTCGTTTTTATTACCATTATTTTTTTTATCGTATTTTTTGCATGTCGTTGAGGAAGCTGGATGATCTTCGGCGCAGTTTGCGCAGTAGGTACGAGAACAACTGATAGGGGCGTGTGGGGCAAATTGCAATTGCCTCCTCATTGGGTTTGGGATGTATTCTTTAATCTCGACGAGGTTCCAGCATATGTCAATTTTGTCAGGTAGATGGTAAAGGTCAAATAATAGAAGCATCACGCCAGTGTGTCTAGGTTTTCCATCGATTGCTTTTGAGAACCTAAAGACATTTATGACCCCTTTTGAGCTAAGTTCACGTACAATTTCCTCCTCCGGTATGATTATTAGGAACGGTGCATATATTGCTTTTTTGGTTGAGTTGAGATTTTGGTAAAGTGTGCATCTTATTTCGCATATGCCAGGCAGTGACGTTGTTGCTACAAATTTTTCGGCCATTGCTTTGTCTTGAACAAGAATAAGAAGGTTTCCGTCTCTCATTGTGTTTATTTTTCATAGGTTTTTGCTTATTAATTGTAGTGAACGGTAAACGGCAAAACACGAGTATTGGCAGTTTTTTTTGCTGTGATAACCGAAGACACTATGTACTTTGTACGATGTAAGTTACCTTGGATCGGATATTTGCTTAATTGGTTGTTCCGTTAATTCGTCGATTATCAGTTTTTTAGTTTTTGTATTTTTTTTTGTAGCTTCGGATTTGTAGCCAAAAGGCTAAACCTGTTGTCCCCCACGGGGGGAACGCCCAGAGGGCATGTCGTGGCAATAGATTGTTCACGCTGATGGAGTTTTTAATTTTTATTTTTTAGCTGGCTTTGATTGGATTTAAAGCAAAACCGAAAAACCAAAAGTGTGTTAATGTCTCAGAGAGGGAACTCGAACGCACGAAACACGAGAAACAGTAAACCGATTGCGCGGTTCAAAGGGTGTCTGCTCTTGACGAGCTTTAGAAATATAACTTATTTCTTCATCAATATCTATTTTGTCCTCTTCAAAGTAATTCCCACAATTTAGCAATTTTGGAACAAACTTCGCTGCCACGCGTTTCATGCTCAAAACATCCGAGAAAATTGAATGGCATGAGCCGATTGATATGCCAACATCCTCTGCAACTTCCCTAATAGTGATTCGACGATTTTCCAAAACAATTTTTTTTCACAGTTTCGATGTTTTCTTCGCTTGTTGACGTGGTCGCACCTCCAGGACGCTCATCGTCATCAACATCTTCTCGGCCTTCTGTATAGAACTTGTACCACTTGTAAACACTTTTTTTTTGACAAAGTGGACTCACCGAATGCCACAGTCAATATTTCAAGTGCATTGGAGCATTTTATTCCATTTTTAACGCAAAATTGAATACAGGTTCTTTGGTCAATTTTTTTCAAAAGTCAAAAATCTAAGAGCACACAAAAACGTTACTAAGCTTTTCAGTTGTCAAAAGCAAAATACTTGTCGAAATTGGATCCTAATGCAAGCATATGATAAATATATGTGTCCAATTATAATAAAACCAAAAAAAACGATAATCGAATGTACACAGCCCGCGAAAATGCAAAAGTCACCTTTTCCCTTGAACACACCTCGTAGAATAAAAGTAAATTTTATAGTGAATTTTTTTTTAGCAATGGCCTCAAATCCTCAATCAAGCTGAATTTAGAAACGGCTTTTCACCACAGCCAATATAAACATGCAACCAAAAAAGCGGGGTGATATAGAGGCCTTGGAAAATAGTCTTGATGGTTAGATTATGGTTATTCAATATTTTTTGAAACAAAATAATTTACCATATGAAATTCAGGAATAAAAAAATTTATAATTTTGTTAAATACCTTAAATCACTAATTAAATATAATTTGCCTTTGACTTGAATTCAAATTGTTTTCTAGCATTTGTTACGGTAAATCTAAATATATGCTTAAAATTTGAAAGCTAGCTGCGTTTGTTGAATATCCGCTAAGAAAGGTTTTTCGAAATTTTGTCAATATTTTTTAGTCGTAGCCTCATTATAGTTCGACTGATTCAAAAACTCTTTTGCTTATAAGGATAAAAGAAGAGTGAAAGTACAACATATCTCTCATACATATGGATGAAATCGGTTCACCAGTTTAGGCGGTATAAGTCGATAAAAGCAAAAAATTTTATGAAACTTTTAACAATTTTGTACAAAAACTTGATTTCAAACCCAAATTATTTCCGAAAAAGATCCGGTATTCAAGTTCAGGCTATCTTAAGTAGAAGAGGGAATTTTTAAGAGCATTTCAAGACCAAGAAAAAAAAATCCGATGAGTGGTTCATATTTTCATTGGGTTTTTAGAAAAAATGAGACAACTTTTTTTCCCCGGAAAATTCTGTGGTATTTTTATACCCAGCGTAAGCAGGGTATATGAATTTTTAGCGAAACTTGGAACTCCTGGAACTAAGCTCTGGCGATATAGACAAATATAAATCTTATTGATCAGGATCAAAAACTGAATCGATTTAGTCATGTCCGTCTGTCTGTCCGTCCGACCGATATATCGCCTCTATATTTGATTTGTGAAAGCTTCTGTACAGAAAGGAAAATTATAATCCGCCAATGTTGTCTAGGCGCTGGGTATTTAGCTTTCTTGATTGTTTAAAGTCGACTTTACTTATTCTGCATGAGCTTAAACCGTTGGTCCAATTGCGCTTTTATTGCGGATCAGTTCTGCATATTAACTGTGATCTTATAACAAAGGAAACACAAAACAAGTAAGGGTGTTATAGTCAGGTGAGCCTGACAATGAAATACCCGACACAGACACACATGTTGAAAAAATTTCTAAGCCACGCCCAAAAACATTGAAATAGTGCGAAAAAGTCAGATTTTGAGGCAGTTTTGGGATTTTTGTGACAGACCCTAGTACTGGAGGTACACTTAATAATGGTCCTATCGAGTCCTTGTTATTTTTCGGACTTGTAATTACTTATGTCTCTGTCAAAAATCATACCAAATTTCGTCAACATAGCTCAACTCCTTCGATAAGAAAAAGGTGGAATTTTAAAAACCATAATTGATGCTTCCATCTAGGAAACTCCATGCTGGTTTGATGAAAATGACAAATGTTATAGTTATAAAATTGATATTTTGGGATATCTCAAAACAATATTATTACGGAAGCATTGCCGTTGGTATTTAAAGCAAAACGCCAAAAGAAAACTGCCGGATACATCATTCTCATAATATACAAAGCAAAAAAATAAAACTATAAGGTGTCAAGCAAACGTAAGTACAAATAAAGATAAGTTTTTTAAAAGATGAGTAGATCTTTCTTTGCAGCAAATAAAGTATTCTATTATCAAACCATACCATATTTGATTTTTGATTATGAAAAATTTAGCATTATAAGCATTGAGA
Source organism: Chlorops oryzae (assembly GCA_020466095.1). Lineage (NCBI taxonomy): Eukaryota > Metazoa > Arthropoda > Insecta > Diptera > Chloropidae > Chlorops > Chlorops oryzae. Next base: position 105,132,652 of record CM035806.1, read on the forward strand.
TAAAATGTAAGTACATATTTAATTTTTTTTTATTAAATCAACATATCGGGCAAATGGTAACATTGCATTTAATTACAAGAAAAATAATTAATAATAAAACCGAACACCAACAGCCGGTTTCACCAAAAAAAAATTTCGGAACTTAAATTAAAATTAATTTTAATTTAAGTTTTTATTTAAATTGAAATTTAATTCTTTTGAGTTTCACCAAGATTTGAATTTGACACATGAGAAAAGTGGCAGCACTTGCGAAATCAGCTGATTTTTTAAAAATTGAACATGGAGGGAAATGTGCGAACAAAGTATTTTTCGGAAGAGGAAATAGAAATTTTACTTAATTTAATGAAGAGGCAAAAGGGTGTCTTGGCAAATAAAAGAACGGGAAAAGGAAGACCTGGTGAAAAAGAAAAGGCATGGGATATTGTCGCGGAGGATTTCAACGCGTTATGTCCAAGCATGAGCAGATCAGCAATTCTTTGAATTCTTTACTGCAGCTGTTTTCAACACGAAATCAGAGTTGCTTTTGTCATATTTAAATCATATTTAAATGGGCACCAAGGCTCATTTAAATGAAAAATAAATATGAATTAATTTTGAATGGTGAAACAGAAACTAGAAAATTTTAATTAATTTTCAATTAAATTGATGTGGTGAAACTGGCTGTAACTCATTTATCCGCCTCTAGGCAGGTATTGAAGTTTCACTAAAATTTTTTTTTCTTTTGACGTTGCTGTTATTGTTGCAGGAAATTTACACTAGTATTAATTTGTTTCCCTTTTCGTAGTCAAATCTGAACTCAAATCATGATTGCAGAGTTCACTCTGGGTCTTAATCGCAAAAAAAGACTGGAAAGTAATTAAAATCAAGTTATTCCTACTTCTCGATTCCGGGCTTTTGAGGGTTAACTCTTTATTTAGAACCAGGGACCGTAATCATTATAAGTTTTATTTTAAAAGTCGCCTTTTAAGGATAATTTGATGAAATTTATTTTAAACTCAACATTTAATGAATATTTTTGAGTTTTATTTAAAATTCAAAAAAATAAAACTTACTTTTGAGTTGTATTTTTGAATTCAAAAATAAAGATTATTTTTTGAATTTTATTTTTTTACTCGAAAAATAAAACTTATTTTCTGAGTTTGGCATATTTAAATTATGGTATTTCCTGAAAGCCTGCCATTTAAGAATAAGTTTGGCATAGTTTGCACATTGGTAGCATTACTCTTTGTGTGTGATTTTTTTGGTCAAAAAACACAAAATAATCATTATTATCTGTCTCTGTTTAGAACTGATTTATGAGTCGCTCAGTGACAAAATTGATTTGTGAGCCCGAGTCGAGAACTTGGTTGGTACTAAGGTGTTTCACCGAAATACGAATTGCATACAACCAGCACTTAGAACTGGGTAGACAATGCTCTGTTTAAGAAGTAAACACCGTGAATTCAAATGTGTAACTCCTTGATTTATTAACTGAGTTCATTGCTTAAATACTATTTTAATGCTGATTATTACAATTTGGTGTTTAAAAAATTAATATTAGAATATGATACAAAACAAAAACAAAAAGATGAATTTCTGGACGCATACACAATATTGCAAAGCGTGAGAGTTTAAGTCAGCAAAAGTGAAAAGCATCAAACTTCAACGAGCCTGCAGTCCCATAGCAATCGTATGCATACCCTGTCTATTTGAAACTGAGAAGAACTGATAAAGGTTGTTGTGAGTTACAACATTCGTGTACTCACTGTACGACCTAGCGTGAATCGAGCAACCAAACGTTTTCGCAAGAGCAGCGAATAACGGACAGAAGCAAACAAAAGAAATGCAACGATCGGAGACAATGACACAATATCGTCACCAAAGCAGAACTAGAACTGGAACGCAGAAGTAGGTCAGCGGTAATGAGAGCAACGACTACGTCAGCACCAGCTATTATACGAAGTTATGGAGAAAAGCGAAATTGGGCAATAGGCGATTGCACAGCAGCAGTTCGTCATTTGCGGAAGTGTTCCAGATTTGGCGAGAAAGTGCAGCCTAAGCACTTTCTACTTATAAAAGGGAAGAATCAACATCGACAAAGGGACTCTTGATTCAGTATTCAAAGTCTCAACTCCGATGCACGTACTCACCCAAGGGCCACGACAGCGGAGCGTAGACTTAAGTGTTAGACAGGTTATTAGGGAAGTCTTTCGAGTCAATTAGGAGCTAGAGTAGGATCCAAACATTGTAAATTAAAGTAATAAGTAAATTAATAAAAGGACTTAAATGAATTATCTGTGTCCGGAGTATTATTTGAAAAGGATAATTAGGTCTGGGTATTAGTCTGGAGGAGCCAGACTGATACATTCCCCTAATAATCACAACATTTTGGCGCAGCCGGTATTCGACCGACTTTCGGTTGGATTCGAATCAAGGATAAGAATTTTTAAGAAACTATCCTAATGCGTTTGTGCGGTGTGGCATATGAAAATAAGAGTTGAGTGAAGCGGAACCTTTTTTGGTTTTAAAACCTGACAAAATAAGACCCGGGTGAACGAAGCTCTAAAATTCATGTGTCTAGCGGCGCAGGCGTATGCGGTAGTTAAATCGAAGTAGGTATCCAGGAGTAACGTTTGATCGTGCTCTGCCGGTACTCTTTTGAGAAAAATTTTTATCCTGTGAAAAAAAAATTTTGTATGTAATTTTTTTTTTGAAGAACGGAACAGTGAGATTCATGAGTCCAAAAGCATAAAAATAAATAAAAAAATAAAATCAACGGTAGCAGATTCATCGCTGACGAGGGAATACATTGAAAAAAAAAAAAAAATGTTAGCAAACAGAAGAATGAAAATGGTGAGTACAGATTTTTAACTAACATATTTAAATAACATATTTAAAATTTTTTTTTTTCGAAAATTTCCTATGGAACAGGAATTAGAAAAACTTAGACAGACTTTACATCAGTCAGAAATAGATGCGAAATCAATTGTAGCAGATACGTGGGATTTAGTAAAGGAGGTGAATTTGAATAAGGAAATCTCGCAACTAATTAAAGATCAAGCCGTGTTAGGCCAATTTACAAAACTAGAAGAAGCGAGTTTCCTCATTAACAAAGTAAAGGATACAGTAGGTCCTTTAAGTCAGGTATCAAAAGATAAAGTTAAAAAATTAGAAGAAACTATAACACTCCTTGACAGAAACTGTAAGAAGTTAAGAAAGCAAATTGAAGAAAAGGATAATTTAATTAAAGTATCGGAGGAGCAGAACGACAATCTCAGGGAAATATGAAAACGGGCTGTAGGAAAAGAAACAGCAGAGGTGATCGAGCAGGATAGAGCAAGTCTGAAAGCAAGTGAAGAAGAAGTAAGTTATTTGAAACAAGAAGTTCAAAAATTGAAAAACAACTTAAGGACAGTCTGTGCCACTTCTCCCACTCCAAATCCGACACGAAAAATACGAACGACAAGTACAAATACAGTAAATATTGAATCTTCACCTGTTGCCAGGCCCGTGCGCAGGAATTGCCCAAGGGGGGGGTTTTTTTTCTATTAATTAAAACTATTGGTTAAAAATCAAGAGTAACGATTTCAATGACTTTATTATAACAATTCAGTTTTGGTGAGTTTCATGCAACAAAGAAACCCTTCGAGGCACAGAAAAAAGTCTTCCAAAATCGTTTCCACGTCAATTTCAACCTCACGATGTATATTCAGTGAGGCTAGGCCATTTAGTCGATCTTCAGACATAGTCGATCTGAGGTATGTTTTAAGACGACGCAATGTTGAGAAAGACCTTTCATTTGTAGCAGTAGTAACGGGTAAAATTGCCATTATGCGGAGGATTTGATGGATGTTCGGAAATGCATCTGCATTGCAAATATCAAGCGCATCAAGTGAATTTTTTATATCCATTCCAGAAATTCGCCGATGCCAAAGTTGAACTTCACTGATCCAGAAGTTAGGACTATCATTGTGCAAGATAGAAGAGTATTGTGTAAATAATTGAACACAAGACTCTACATTGAGTGCTTTCATTTTATTTGGGAACAGGCAATCGAAATTTGATAGGATATTGCGATGATTGAGGAACCTATCATGAATATGAGCGATGAAAGTATCAAGGTATGGTACGTATATGGTTATGCGAAAGTAATCCTCAACTGAATCAGTGACGACGTTGTTGCGATGTGTTTGTTTCGCAGTTAACCGAGGCTTTCGCAATTGGATATCATGCTCCTTGCCGACTGTGCACGCTATCTCAAAAATTTCTAGGAAATATTCAGAAGCTCTCTCTCTTCTTTCGAGCAATTCTTTTCTTGCATCATCAGCTAACTCAACAGCTTCTGCAATATCTTGACTTTTTGCTTGAAATATCCGACTCACAGACAAGGTCAAAGAATGTATGATTTTTAACAAAAATTCTAGTTCATGTTACAAGATTATAATATATTTGTTAGACCGGAACCGGAATTTTCAGGGGGCGTGCTACGATTTTAATTTTTCCATAAGAATGCATGCACTACTTCAATTCAACACACACGTTTTTTGCCAAGTGCCATCTATAGTACTATATGATTTAAGTAATCAATTGCAGAAATTAAAATTGCTTCAATTTTAAATATCAGATTTGTTTCGAAATTTTCTAAAATTATGCAATATCGTTGTTCTCCTGGACATAGAATAAATTTCTATTCAAATCGAATTGATTTCGAATGTTTTTATTTGGATCACATGGCCTTATTTGGATCAGTTACCTCAATTGAAATTTCTGCCGGAGAATTTTCAAATTTCTAGGTGCTAATAGTCTATCATGAAAAATTTCTATCAAAGTACAAAAATTAAAATGGGAACTATTTGGAGTATTTGCCAATTATTTTATATCAAGTATTTGCACGAGTTGCCGAGTACGCGACAGCTCATGCAATTCTTCTTGCATCAGCTTGGCCCATTGTGCGAAATTTCCTTTTTCGTTTTATATATAATATTTATAATTCTTATTCTCAATGGGGGGGGTTTTAACACCCAAAACCCCCCCCGTGCGCACGGGCCTGCCTGTTGCGTTCACAAGCACAGCCCCACACCAAAATAACATTACACCGGTGACGGTGTCAAAGACAAACCCTTCATTAAAAATTATTGAACCTTACAGTGACACACCTAATTTTCAATCTGAACCCTTTGTTGCGAGCAGTTTGCCTTCAGTAAGAATGACAATGAATAATCCTGTACAAGTAGATGAGCTAATGAAAAAGGTAACTCGCCTTGTGCCTTACTTCTCAGGATCAAATAATCCAGAATTAAGCCTAGAAGTGGACAAATTTGTAACAGGAATAGAATTATTAAAAAGCGTAGTAAATGGTAGCGATATAAGGGACATTATTAAATGCATAAAAAATAGACTTTCTGGCGTAGCTTATGTAAAAATTAATCAGCGGACAATTAATAGCCTGGATGAGCTTTGTGACATAATAAAAAGGGAGTTCTTAAAGCGTAGGAGTCTCGAAACGATTAGATCAGAAATAGCAGGAGCAGCGCAACAGGATACCGAGAAAGCGTCCGCATTTGGTGGAAAATTGGAGTTTTTATTGAATGAGGCAGAAGAGATTATCAATAAGTCGTGGAATTCCACAGAAGCAGTATCCGCACTAAACGAATATAGAAAACTGGCCACAAACAAGTTCATTTTTGGTGTTAGGGATCCCTATATGCAAATTAGACTCGAAACAAATAAGGATAAGCCGATTTCTGATTTAATCAAATTGGCAGAAGAGTCTGAAGATCTTCACATTGAATATAATTCCAACCATTTTGTGAGTCAATGCCTCCCCGCATCCCCTAAGCCAATCATTTGTTCTTTTTGCAAGACAGTAGGGCATACTTGGGACATATGCCAGCAGAGAAGGAATACCCCATACTGCGAGTTCTGTGCTGAATATGGGCATCAATATAGCAGAAAATGCAATTTAATCGATAGCAAGACCACACGCTCCGATGCACAAACTTGCACTTATTGTGGAAGGAGAGGCCATGTAGATAATAATTGTTTCGGCAGACTTAGGAATCTATTTTGCAATATATGTCAAACAAATGGCCACGAAAGTAACAAATTTTGTAAAAGAAGGCAAGATAATTTTAATATGCAAGAAATTCAGCTCCTGAATAGAGCACCGTTTAGAAGAGACGAAATTCAAAACACGACAGAAAATTTTAATCATAACCACTCGTACAATCATCAATTTTCACCACATAGTGGGTCGAATAGTTTTATAAAGGATTTCCCTGAAAATAGCCGCACTGATATACAGTGCTACAAATGCTCGCAATTTGGGCATACAGCAAGATTTTGTAAGCAACAGCAAGGAGATAGTAGTCAGGGAAACTCCCAGCGGCCCGGTCGAGGCCAGTAGACCGGAATGCCACAGTAAACTTCAAAGTTCAAAGGCCATACCTAGTTCATAATAAGGAAACTTTAAGAAAGAATAACGAAAAAGAAGGAAAATATAAAGAGAAACCAATAGATTTAAAGGATGAGTTAAATGAACAAGATATTTGCAGAAAGACAAGCAATATAGTAAGAAAAAATGAAAATTTGTTTAATAATAATAGTCTCGGGAAAAAGAAGGTTCGTTTAAATGACAAAATCGTTGTGCATTTTATGGAAAGTGAAGATTCAGTATTAGAAAACGAATCTCAAGAAGATATTGCAGAAGATAAGTTAGTGTTGCAATACCAGAAATCAGAAAAGAGGCAAAAGGAGAATTTTTTAGGGAAAGATATGCCTAGAGAGCAGTCAATAATAAATAATATCAGTAAAGATATATCTTTCTACAACAATGATAAACAAGTTGTATCCCTACCAATTCTGGTTTCCAATTTTAGCGATAGGATTTGTAGTGCAGAGACAGTCACGGTCCAAGCTAATAAAGCAAGAGTAGTAGCAACTTGTGCCAAAAAATTGTTACGAGATAAAGGAGAACATAAAGAGGGAATTATGCCAGATTTGATAAGCAAATCGCCTAAGAATATTGGCGGAAAAGGAGTTGTACTTATTTTTAACAGCAGTGAGGTTGAAGTTAATAGAAAGTCAGGTAGTAAGGAAGATTATAAACTCGACGAGGAAGTCGATAGAAATCGTTATGGTAGTTTAATGAACATAAAAGATGATGTGTCAGTTAAAGAAGAAAATTCAAAGGAAATTTTCAAAGACAACCCACTGAGAAGGCTACACAATTCCGCAATTAAGGTACCAGCTTTTACCTCGCAGGAAAATAAAGAAAGAGTAAAATATCATGAGACGATAAATTTAATTAAAAAATTAGATTTCAGTGACATGTCAGTTATTTTAAATAATCCAATTATAATTATAGAAGTATTAAAAAAATTCTTTGATACAAGGAAAGCAGTCTATACGAGTTTTTTAAAAACATTTGCTCTCATACAAAATATTATTAAATGGGATGGCGTGAACCGCAACATAAAATCAAATTGGAGCGAAATTTCAACTTCAGAAACGAATCCGTTAAACAAAACATTTGCGTACAATTTTAAAGTGCCGTAAAGAGTTATTTAATGTAAAAAATCAATCGAAAAACAAAGATTTTTATCACGTTAAGTGAGGTCCTACTGTTTTTAAACTTAATTATGACTAGGAATTTCTTTTTAACATCGCTTAAGGCGATGTATAAATAAGAATGCCCTATCGAAACTTATAAAAGTCAGAGATCTCGAAAACTATTTTGGAGTCTTACAGTCACGAAGATTTTGAACAAGCCCCGGTATACGTTTCAATTGAACTAAAATCTTCAAAATCAAAAGCATTATCAAAAAAAAACTGAGAATGCAGTAGGGACTCGAGAACCGTAATTTGTGTTTTTTTTAAATTTTTTTTTTAGACAAGCTTAGGCACAAGATGTGTTTGGTGGAAATAAAACTGGCCCGACCAGAAGAACGAGAGGGAAGAATAGCAACAAAAACAGGAAAAAAATTGGTAAGTATTAAAAAGTATATATGTACAGAGATTTACTAAATATCTGTATATATTCAAGAAAAAGTACATAGAAGACAATACCTTGAAAAAATAGGTATTTTTGGCATATTCAAAACACTGTAAACCATTTTAGAAAGAAAAAAAAAATTTTTTTTTAATAAATAAAAAGAAAGAAATGGAGAAAATAATAGTTAAAAAGATACCCTATACTAAAATTGAAAAAATTAATGGATCAGAACTAAATTTGTATAAAAATAAAGAGTAAAAAAAAAAAAAAATAAAAAGTACCTACAAAGAGATAGAAAAGTCAAAAGCATAAATTAAAAAAAAAAAAAAATTAAAAAATGAAAATTGAAAACATACATTGAAAACAACACAAAAAAAAACATTACATTATTAACATTAAACACATTAAATAAAATTGTTTTTTGAATTGAAAATAACAAACGTGAAAATAAAACCGAAATTCGAAAATTGAACAAATTGATGAGAAGAAGAGAGATAAAAAAAACAAAAAATGGAAATTGAAAACATACTTTAAACAAACAAAAAATAATAATTAAAAAATCCACGCTAAACTTTGAGAAATTGTAATATTTGTTATTCTAAAAAATAATAATTTAATAATTGTAATATTTGCGTATGGTTATATAAAATGTGAGAAAAACAAATATATTACGAGATATATTAGAACAAAAAAAAAAAAATAATAATAAATATTCAAAACAATAGTATTCATTCGAAAAATTTTTATAATTAATTTCGGTTTTAAGCAAAGAATGTTATTCGAAAATTTTGTAATAAATTATTTTGGTTTTAAGAAAAGAATGGTGATCTACAATTTGGTATAAAGAAACTATGTTTGGTTTTAAGACAGTTAATTAGCAAGCAAAGAATGGTAGGTTACAAATAAGAATGACTAATATTTTTAAGTAAACATCGGCAGCCGCTCTGGTACATCAATATGGCTCATCAACATAACAACCAAAGCACATCATGAGGCAACCGTCTAAATTGCCCAGCAACAACTTCCGGCACCGAAGAACAGAGTTAATCAGTATAAAAGACAGCCGTCCCAATGTCTCGTAGTACAACAGCAAACACTTTGACAGAACCGTTTCACAGTCACGATGCTCGCGACTCCGTTAAGAGGGGAGAGTTGGCAGTCAATATAGGCTCACGAGCTACTGGTCGAGAAAAAACTACAATCTACGAGCATACATCAGATATCCACACATGGCCATTGTCAAGGTCGAATCATAATAGCTTCATCAGCGTGTTTTGGGAATAACAACAAAACAAATTTTACCCAGCATTTATTTACAATTTTCAAGGCCGAATCAGAATTGCTGCACCAGCGGTTTTTTGGAAAAGTATCAACGAAAAATCAACAGAACCTACTCGACATTAAGTCAATGAAACATAATAGTGTATGCATTCGAGAGGAGTACACAAACACTCAAAGAAAAAGGGGAACAAAACAACACCAAGGCATAATCAAGATATTTCGTCTTGAGGGCACGAAAACAACACCTTACTACCCTGAGGACTAATTTCCGTCACGATAAACGCGACTTCTTCAAAAGGAGGAGGGATGTTGTGAGTTACAACATTCGTGTACTCACTGTACGACCTAGCGTGAATCGAGCAACCAAACGTTTTCGCAAGAGCAGCGAATAACGGACAGAAGCAAACAAAAGAAATGCAACGATCGGAGACAATGACACAATATCGTCACCAAAGCAGAACTAGAACTGGAACGCAGAAGTAGGTCAGCGGTAATGAGAGCAACGACTACGTCAGCACCAGCTATTATACGAAGTTATGGAGAAAAGCGAAATTGGGCAATAGGCGATTGCACAGCAGCAGTTCGTCATTTGCGGAAGTGTTCCAGATTTGGCAAGAAAGTGCAGCCTAAGCACTTTCTACTTATAAAAGGGAAGAATCAACATCGACAAAGGGACTCTTGATTCAGTATTCAAAGTCTCAACTCCGATGCACGTACTCACCCAAGGGCCACGACAGCGGAGCGTAGACTTAAGTGTTAGACAGGGAATTAGGGAAGTCCTTCGAGTCAATTAGGAGCTAGAGTAGGATCCAAACATTGTAAATTAAAGTAATAAGTAAATTAATAAAAGGACTTAAATGAATTATCTGTGTCCGGAGTATTATTTGAAAAGGATAATTAGGTCTGGGTATTAGTCTGGAGGAGCCAGACTGATACATTCCCCTAATAATCACAACAAGGTACTTTTAGACGATATGTTTTTTCCATGTGTACTGTCAAAATTTTCTTATTGGAAATTGAATATGGCGTCTAAAAGCAACCCATACTTTGCATAGGTTCTCTCCAAGTGACGTGACATATGTAAACACAAAGAAATAGAACGCGTTCTAGTTTCATATGCTTACATATGGAAAAATGGATGGATTGATTTGACAGTACACATGTAAAAAACATATCGTCTAAAAGTACCTTAAGCGAGCATTGTGCCAAAGGCAGAAGGCACAAGTGCCTCGCTTCCATGCATAGCTATGCCTGCATGAAAAAAAAAAACGAAAATATGAGACGGAGTGCAACAAACAAAACAAAAGATCGTGTATTACGACAAAATATCAAAAGCTCAGTGTGTATGAATCAAACGCCTGATTGAATTAAAACTACAGTATGTATGCAAAGAAACTTAACAGGTTGATTGAATTACAATATGTAAGTATGTGAAGAAACTGAACACCATTTTTATTTACAATAGGGTACTTGACTATTTTTTAAAAACCAATCTATGTTATTGAGTTTCATTTATTTACTCAAGAAAAAGTGAAAATTTTATATTCTGGTAAGTATTCGAAAAGAAAACTGAAAATAAAAATTCGATTTTTAAATGTGCCGCGAAAACAACTTTTTGATAGGCATGACGCGTCATGACGTCACATGTGCCTAAACAAATCAATGGCAATAAGAAATAACTGCTTAAATCGTAATTTGGTGTTTAAAGAAAAAGCGGCTTAAAGAAACTCAATTCGTATGCTTTCCTATGTCAAATGGAATCTCATTTTTTGAATCAAATTGTTGCTAATAACAGTAGAGAGTAGAGATTTTACTGACATTTATTTATTGATCATGGTTTCAATAAATCATTTTGAGCTTAAGTCGACGTAAGCAGTTATTCTGTATTGCCACAGAAATAGTCAAGCAGATGACTGCGTGCAAAAACATATGTTTTATAACCCAGAAAACATAAAACAAAGGTTTGAGAATGTTTTCCCTAAAAGCAAAATTCTTGAATAATTTTTAAATCTCTTTCTTTCATAAAAACTACTGACAAATTTTTTGTACGTGCTCCAAGAAATACCTAAACACGGAAAAGGTGGTTGGAACTTGTTGAAAATAAACAGCTGGTAACAAAGCTGGAGCTGGCATGTTTTTACACATGTGACGTCATTTTAAGTTCAGCCAATCAAAAACGTTTCAGATAAAGCATACAAGTTTAAAAAAAATTGTTTCTTTCTCTTCGATTTTTAGCTAAATAAATTGAAATTTTTATTATCTGACAAATTAATTCCATTAAGAAATTCAGATTTTATACGTAAGTCAAGAAAAAAAAAATTTTTTTATATAGTCAAGTACCCTATTTGTCGATAATATACCTTGCGCGTTTTTTAGTTGTCAAATTCATATGAAGTTAGTTAACCTTAAAGGTAGAAACACTCACGAACTGCGGCGCACTGCGTGGCATGGCATAGCATAGAGAATATTTGTAGTTAACAGTGAAGCACAGCATCATATAGTACTATAGATGGCACTTGGCAAAAAACGTGTGTGTTGAATTGAAGTAGGCCCCCGGTGCATGCATTCCTATGGAAAAATCAAAAACGTAGCACGCCCCCTGAAAATTCCGGTTCCGGTCTAACAAATATTTTATAATCTTGCAACGGCCCATTTACACTTTTGACGTTTGACATCAAAAAAATTTGACTTCAAAATTTAAAATGTTTTTTCGATTCAAAAAACGATTTTGATGTCAAAAATTCTTACGTGTACACTTTTTGAAGATTGTTTTGACATAGACTTTGACAAAATTGTCAAATGTGTAAATGCCCCCTTACATGAACTAAAATTTTTGTTAAAAATCAGATATATATATAAGTGTTAATCAAAGGATTTTCATAAGAACTCATTATATTTTACAGCAAAATAGTTTATTTTTATACAATTGAAAATAATAAGATAAAAATTTGCTCATATTATTGAGGAACGCTAAAGCAGAGTACGCATGCGTCGAATATGAGCGATTCTCAAAAAGTTTGAATTCTTCCACAGAACAGCTGATATGAAATATTCAGTGATATCATAACTAAAATTGCTCGATACATAACTAGTGGCTCAAGTACTTATTACATATCATGATAAATAGAATGCATAAACTATACATTTTTGGATCTCTTCTGAATGAAAAGGGTACAGAATTGCACAAACTTTTATAAAAAACTTAAAAAGTTGTACATTTAAAAGAAAATATTTAAAAATTTCAACGCAAGTATGTTTAGTTAAAAAATTTAGTGAATACTCAAAAAATTATAGCATCACTTGTTCACCATCGAATTCGGTTGTTGTTGTAAGTGTCCCCTATATCACTATATGCACAGCATTAAGCTGTTTGTTTTATATTTTAATTTGCTCTATTTTATTTATGGTCGAGCAAAACTTATGGTTTCCTCATGTGAAACAAATAATAAGTGAAATACATTTGAACTGGCTGCTTTGCGAGTAATTAATGCAATTTTCCAAACAAAAGCAATACTACATCTGTCAAATTAGCACAGAAATCTAAATTCTATAGAACGCTATGCTATGCCCTGCTATGGTAATGTTTGACAATTCGCATTTATGCATTTTCATGTATTTTGATTTGTATGCGCCCGTTTAGACGTATGGTCAACATCGTTCAAAAAATTATCAGATTCCCTTTTCATGTTTCGTTCGTGTCCACACAGCCAAAATTTACTTCGTTCAACAAATGCTTCAACATTTTATAATTCGACGTTTCCCTCTTGCGCGTAGGAACGATGCTAGAAGTGAAAAAAAATAAAATCCTGATGCATCTCTCAAAAACGATTGATATTCCGAATGTATTGAATGCAAATACAACAATGCAATTTCAAAAAAAAACAAAAGCTATTTAATATTACTTGGATATGTTATTTTTATTTTCATCTAAATGTATAAATAGGAGAGATTGTAAAAGTTATAAGTTTTATTTAAAAATATCTAAAATAATCCTTATTGTTTGATTTATATTATTTTTCGTTCAAAAATAAAAATCAAAATTCGAATTTAAATTTATTAAAAAGCTGATAAAATAAAAAATATCAAAATATATGCTAAATTAAAAGTAAATAAAATTTTTAGCGAAGGCATTCGGACCTTTCCGCTCGAATGACATAAATATGTGAAGCAAATGTAAAAATCGCACAGGGGTTGTTTTCAAGTTTCACGCTAATATGCCATTCAGACGAGCACCGAAATCCCGGGATTTCGGTTGTTGGATTTCGTGAAATCCATATCGAAATCCAAGCGTTCACACGACAATATCGCCATTGAGAGGATTTGGTTTGTCAGCCAATTGTGGGGAAATTTCCTTAAACATTTTTAGGGATTTTTTTTAAACAAAAAATGACTTGTAGGGACAAAAGTACAGATTTCTTAAAATCGGCAAATGTACGGAATTGTGATGTATTCCAAAATATTTAATAAAATTGGTTGTCATAAAATTAAAAAGACAAAATAAAAACTATGCCAAACGGTGTTTATGTGGAAAAGTTCGGTAGAAGCTTTCGTTAAGCGTCGATAGTCTACAAGTTTGAAAATTGAAATAGTATTTGTATAGGCTTTTTTGAATAAATTGAAAACTGTTCTATTTACCGCTGCAAGATAAGGCCTATTAATATTTTTAATGAAATCATTTTTACTTGAACCACAACAAAAAAACTTATTTTTTGAAAGAAACATTTTATTTTGAAAAAAAAAAACAAAAAAAATTTCAAATGACTTAAGTACGATTCGGAGTTCCAGACTACCTTGAAAGATTCTCAAAAAAATTAGCCTACCATATTCATGGCTACTCATATATTTTTGTATGCAAGAGGCATATTCTTTTTAAAAAAATATAACGATATTTGTGGTAGGGAAAAACGTAAAGAACTGTGGAGACTTTTTTTTAGTTTGTAGGGAATTTTTCGTTTGCGTGTGGCAGCATTGCCTGTTTGTTTACTTTGGTTTTTCCAGAATTTGACAGTAGTGTTGCAGCATTTCTTCGATACATATCGAAAAACACAGAGTTGCATTCAGTTTGTCACGGATTTCTCTTGGGATTTCGTTGAAATCCAATTTCTTAGCGGATTTCGTTTGACATTCATTTGTATGGGAAATCCGCTGGATTTCGACTGGATATCGGCTGAAATCCTCAAAAGTGCCGAAATCCCGGGATTTCGATGCGGTCTGAATGCCATATAAGAATATAGGCACAAAGGCAATAGCCGAGTACGTTCAACAAAAACCATCTTCCTCTCCCCGCTAGCGTCTCTCCAACAAACTGCGTTTTGTTGAACGATGTTGACGAACGTCGACACGGCCGCTATGTGAGTCCTGTTCCATACTAGGCGACAGTCGCCGGAGACACATTTTGTTTTGATGGCGAGAGACGGTCGGAGAAGAGAGAGAACAGCACCCCTCTCTCTTCCCCGGCCCTCTCTCTTCTTCAAAACAAAATGTGTCTCCGGCGACTGTCGCCTAGTATGGAACAAGACTGACAGATGACACCATGTAGGAGTGTAGGTATGGGAAATTCAACAAATTCGAGAAATTCACCAAAAAGCTACCAACAACAATACGGGTCGACACAAAGTGACTCTATAATGCCACTTGCAACAAAATTATCAAAAAAACACGGTTTTTTATATTGCTTGAAAAGTTCATAATTGAAACTTTAATAAATGTATTACGATATGTTTTTGCTCAATGTGGACGAATATTTTCATTTTGTATTCAATTTACATACATTTTTGACTACAGCTACGAATTTGATTGTACATAAAAATTAGTATTTTTGCTGAAACAGTGTGATCAAAAAGTTATGTAGACAGGGTAGGACTAAAAAAAATATCTATTTCTCCTTGATATTGAGTTTCCTTGATTAGTTTTATGTTTTTCAAGCTTTTCATATCATTTTATGAGTTTGGTAGATATTTTATATGTACTCGAAAATCGCCCAAAATTATAAATAAAAGTGGCAAAACATTTCACCAGAGCAGAGCTAAATATTTCGCTGCCATAGCATGCTTCTCTTTTCCTCATGCTATATGCCTATGTTGAAGCAGCGTAGCTCTTACACATTGCAGGGATTAGGAAGAAGAAGAGTTAGACCTACACTCCTACATGGATGGCAATGCGGCGCAGTGCGTGAGGGTTTCTACCTCGCTCGAACAGTGATGCCATCTCTAAAAAAAATTTTCCCTAGATTAATTTCAAAAACCCCTAAAATCCGGCAATTTCAAACTTAAATACCCTAAAAATGCGTGTACCGTGTTGCGTTGTATTGGCGTTAGTAGGGATGTGAGAAAAGCATCGGTAAAAGTCCAATTTCTATGTACCACCCATAAAAATTCGGTACATGTGAAAGCTGCTTAAGAAACAAGCGAGTTTCGGATGAAAGACAACCAAAAAAATGTTATGTGGTATGAATGAAAGAAAGTTTGATTCAGTAATTATTTTCCCCGAAAAAGCCCCTTAACATTTTTAACCCCAATACCCAATTCAAATCAATTAAGGCCGGTATCGAGTAGATACTAATTTATCTTTGTAGAGTTGTCCATATATTTCACGCGCTAATGTCAGCTGAGTTTTGTTAACATGTGAGCTGTCATTGTCAATGAACAGGAATAATTTATTGAATTTAAAAGTTAAAGATATGTCGCAAATGCAGATTTCGAAGGTTGCAGAAACTTTGTTAATTGGACTTTCCGGGATTTTGCTAGCCCAGCAACTAAAAACAAAACAAAGGAAGAGGCCAAGGTACTGGGTGAATCGCTATTTGGCCGAGAGAAATGGAAAAGCCCGGTTTACGACAGATGTAAGTAAAAATACATATTTTTGTCGTGCGAAATAAACAACTTTTTAATTTTTAGTTCAAGGATATGGAAGAGAATCCCGAAATTTTTCGAGAAAATTTCCACATGGATGTTGAAACTTTTAACGACCTTGTGGATCTTCTTTCGCCACGCTTGATGCCGAAGCGTAACTCTCGCCCGGATGCAATAAGCTTAAAGCAAAAGATTGCTCTTACATTGGAGTAAGTGTTCAAGTAGAGAATTGAAAAGCGAAAATATATTTTATGAACATTGATGCTGATCAATTTTTACCTGATTTTCCCAAGCACTCGGCGATCTCGCGCCAAGCTGCAGACACTTCTATGTGGTTGCTATGCGATCCGGAAGTTATGTCCCATATACAAGGGAAATCCTCTATTTTTTTGCATAGCAATTGTTTTAGCACATAACTGAAAACCGTTCTCCGCCTTTTTGGCACAGATGGTCCAGCTTCAGAAAATAGGCCTTCCATGCCATCCATTCTTCAGCTTCTACGCAACTGTGATTCAGCCTTTTCGCGGTGGAATAAATGTCAAACACTTTATTTCACTGGCTAAACTAGTCTCCACTTTTCTCCAAAAGTGCGAAAAATTTCAACCCTGATGTCATTTTAACAACACTGATTTCACTCGTGCTGGATATGGGTTTGCTAATTGACGGCGGAAATCCATTTATCGGGCTTTAAGCTCACTTTTTTTTATATGGAGTTTGACAGTTCATGCCTGCTCGATACAGGCCTTTACCCCAAAAAATGGGGTAAAATTCCCTAAGTTGACAGCACTGCGCTCGAAGCTCATATGAACGCTTTGAGTTAAAGTATCGGTTCAAGAACTTAACCCCAATATACTATGTTTATACGTTAAACCTTATTTACGAATAAGAATATCGCGAATAGTGAAGTCACCGTTTATACGGCAACCGACATTAGTTAGTTTTAGCGCTACCTGGCTGTCAAAACGAAATGGAATGGTAGCACACATGAAAAATATATGATTTCATAGCATCTGGAATACTTTTACCAATTAGTTTTTCAAAAGCGACACAATTTCAGACTCTGATTTATGTGCTATCCTCTCAGTGCAATTTGGTTTCCTTTTCGTTCTCTATCTTATTTGTTTAATTTTTGAAATCAAATTAAACAAAAGCGGTGCTTGATCGCCAAAAAGAGAGAAATGAGCGAAAGATGTGGCATCACCTCTCATAGATTTTGGGCGGGACATTTCGCGCCAGTTAGAAAGAGATGATACTCGGCAGGCAAAAAAAGAGCGAGAGAGAAATACTTTTGGTGAGTACCTAAGTGAAAAATGCTCATTTTGGTGGGTACCCAAGACAATGGTGGGTACCCAAGACCGTGTTGAAAAGAGCCAAAATAGAAACGGCTCCTGAGTGACATATATAGTTATATATGGTCTCACTATTCACGAATAACTTACGTGAGTTAGCTATTCGTGAATAATACCGTTTATCTGATAAAAATCGCTAGAGAGTAGAGCCCTAATGCTGGGTATAGACACGTTAAATGTTGTATCAACTTTGAGCGTGTGTTAGTGAGAAAGGGTACACCTACGATGTCTGACGGGAAATCAAAATTTTTGAATTTTTGGCCAAGTTGGTAACGATGTTAGACGTTGTGTCTGAAGTTGTATATCTATGTTGGTTCAACCCTCATTTGTGCGGATAATTTTTTAAAAGCGAGTGGAAAATTAATTGAATAAATGGAAGAAAAAATTTTATTTTTGAGCTAATAGAAGTTTATCGTGGTTTTTCGGCTCTGTGGAACGTTAAGTCAACAAAATATAGTAATCGGAATTTAAAAAACGTTAGATACTAAACGCTTTTAATTTAATTCAAAGAAAAATATCCGGAGGCCACGAAAAAAGAGTAAACGCAAAAAATTAATACTCTTCGAACCTGTTACAGGAGGGAATTAAAAAGGATTTCGGCATTAGAGAGAAGTGGCGCTGGATGTAGTCATCACTCACAATTTTTTTTAGGTTTTTCCGACGCGAAAATACGCTTTAATAAAAACAAACAGGTAGCTGAAACAATTGCGCATGTCCTTTGCACTCGAAATTCGCGAAAAAATGAATCTCGTACGACATGTAAATAATAAAGTTCAAGTTGGTACCTACTAATGCTATGTTCTCACTAGGTCGTGTTAACGGCGAAACCTAGGGTTTCAAATATCAAAACACATATTTAAAAAAAAACCATCTAACCCGAAAATATACCCTGGGTTAACATTTAACTCTGCGGTTAGCGCAGAGTTGCATTTAAAATGTTCAGTTACATTTGCTAACACCGAGTACAAAAACCGGGAAAAAATTTAATACGACACTGGCATGAATCTTTCACGTTCAGAAAATGAGTGGGGAAGGATGCACGTATTTGGATATGTAAATCATATATTACTATATATGTCACTCTCATAGATTTTGAGCAGGACATTTCGCGCCAGTTAGAAAGAGATGTTACTCGGCAGGCAAAAAAAGAGCAAGAGAGAAACACTTTTGGTGAGTACCTAAGTGAAAAATGGTCATTTTAGTGGGTACTCAAGACCGTGTTGAAAAGAACCAAAATAGAAACGGCTCCTGAGTGACATATATAGTTATATATGATGTAAATTTTGATCACAGCTCGTGGAACGTTTTGTATGCCGCTTTCACCATAAGCTCCATTAATCTTTTTTTTTTTTTCCTGCGGATATTGCACTGCTTGTCTGATATTATTGCTTCCAATATTCTATTGGCTTTTTCAGCTTCTTTAAATATTTCTAATAAAGCAAATTCCATTTTTATTTACAATTTCTCGATGATATACCTTGTACGTTGTTTAGATTTCAAACTCCCAAGCCGGACATTATCGCATGCATGCAGTGAAAACAGCGGCCATCTCCCAACAAACTTCATTAACAGTTAGGGCTATTAATGCGAGTAGCCGCAGTATGAATTTTCACCACTTCGGAAGTAGTGCAGAAGTAGTGCACTCTCCGGCTGGGTCATATGAGGTTAGTAAACCTTAAGTCGTCGTTCATACTATGAGACAAGACAAGCGAGAGACACGGTGAATTATCTTTTGGTGTCTTATTCGTGTTCATACTAGTAAAAATTGTCTCTGCGACATTTGAAATAGAAGAAGAAACTGGTTTTATACAGTGCTGCCAGAAAAAATATTTTGAAATACCTACAATCTGAATTAAAAATCCCCTACGCTCTTGAAATAAGATAAATAAATTATTATCACGGTTTTCGACAAAATAAGTTGGTCCAAAGATCTTTTTTAGAAAAAGTGTAAGCTATTCTCCACAATTTTTCGTATTTAATACTTCAAAGCTAGCTTTTTAAATTATTTCCGAAATCTGTAGATATGCTTCTTCATAAGAAGAGAATATTTACCCAAATATGGCAGCACTATTTTTATGATGAGAAGGACAAGCACAAAGCGTGTCGCCGAGTACGTAAGACACGTACCCCTCTCTCTACCCCGAACGTCCCTTGCCAGCAACCACCGTGTCTCTCGCTTGTCTTGTCTCATAGTATGAACGACGACTAACTCGCTCGAAGCTGATATGAACGCATTGAGTTAAAGTGTCGGGTTAAGAACTTAACCCCTATAGTGAGAACATAGCATAACACACGCTCAAAGCTGATACAACAATTGACGTGTCTATACCCCGCATAAAACTGCGTACTGATGGAATAGGTAAAATTTATAGTTACTGCCCTGATATGGAATCTGCAAAGTACTGGTTAATCATTTAGCAATCGGAATAAAAGTAACTGTAACTGTAACCCGAAGATTATATTTACTTCTTTTGATGTCAATCACTATCCCTGTGACGTGTCTGAGTGTTTTTTAAAAAGAAAAATTCAGTAAATTTATTTCAAATATTACAAAAATGAGGGAGTTTCATATTTTCCTGGCAGTTCTTGGACTTTGTATAAATGGTTCTTTTGGATTATACTTTCATATTGCAGAGACCGAACGAAAATGTTTTATTGAAGAAGTTCCGGATGAAACAACAGTTATTGGTAAGAGTAATGGTGTACGCCTAATGATTTAATAACAATTGGAATTCAATGCGAAAATTTTGTAGTGAACTACAAGGTCGAATTGTATGATCCTCGATCGAATGGATTTATGCCATCATCGCCAGGAATCGGAATGCATGTGGAAGTGCGTGATAGTGATGATAAGTTGATACTTTCACGTGTCTATAGCTCCGAGGGTCGCATTTCGTTCACTTCACACACGCCTGGAGAGCATGTAATATGCATGTATTCAAATAGTACAGCTTGGTTTAGTGGAGCGCAGTTGAGAGTTCATCTCGACATTCAAGTGGGCGAGCATGCGATTGATTATGCGAATGTTGCCCAAAAGGAAAAGCTGACGGAACTACAATTACGTGTACGTCAATTGTTAGATCAAGTAGATCAGATAACGAAGGAGCAGAACTACCAACGCTATCGTGAGGAACGTTTCCGTCATACAAGCGAAAGTACCAATTCTCGTGTGCTGTGGTGGTCGGTTACACAGACTCTTGTACTTGTTTGCATGGGATTCTGGCAGATGAGGCATCTCAAGAGTTTCTTCGAGGCGAAAAAGCTTGTGTAAAATCTCGTCAAAGACACCGATTGAGACCAAATATCACACCAACACACATTCACACACTCGATAAGTCAGGATTCTACACTCAACCATCTACATTGATGAAGTTGTCCTCCATCAGTGCTAAGAACTCCGATGTCTAAAATTTAGTTTGTTTTGTTTTTCTTATAAATTTTTGGTGTATTTATTGTGCGACAAACGATCAGATGAAAAGCTAGACGATCATATAAAAATTGTCTATAGAAAAGGTTTTTTGGATTTATTATTAAACTTATAGATTTCATAAATCTAAAAAACAAGAAATGAATGTTTGAAGCTACTTGTGCATCGAGCAACAAACACCACAATGTTGAAAACGTGGATGGTTCCGAAAATGTACATGTTGCATATGGATTCTCTGGGCTATCCGATTCATATGATTTTCACTGTTTGCTGATATATATTTTTTTCAAAATTCAATTAATTGCTTTGCACTTCTCTTTGTTCTTAAGATGAGAGTAAAGCAACTGCAGTGCATAAATAAATTTTTTTTTTCAAGTCTCGTAAATTAAAGAAAGTATTTAAAATGGTATTTAACACGGATTTGAAATTTTTTTAAATGAAATTTGTAATCTTTCAAAAAAAATTTCTTGATTTCCTCATGTATGAATTGTAAATAAAATTAGTAAAATAGTGGCATAAATATTTTAATTCAATAACAAAATTAGTTATTTTCGTGTTATTCACAATACAAAAAAGAAATTAGTCAGGTAAAAATGTCCCTAGACGCCACTGAAGTGAATTTCATAAAGGGGGAAATTGAGAAAGGAGACATTCATTTAAAAAAGGAGCTTAATGATCAAATAAGGATAAAATTTTGTTTTGAAAAAAAAAAAAAAAAAAAAAAAATTGTGTCTGTAAAGTCAATTTACGGACGATAGTTTTACGTGATAACCAGAGCAACCAAAAATATGCCCGAAAAATTCGAAAAAATGCGCATGTAATATGCACAAAAACGTATAAAAATGCCCCAAAAAATTCACCCAAATTTTTTGTTTTTATTCGAAATCTTCACTATTTCGATTGCAGTATATAGCAAGATGGTGCGTAAGGTTTTCCAATATCGACTATCCAACTACCCGTAATAAAAACATTTTAACGCCCTTTTTTTCTTTTGGCATTTTGCTTCGTACCAGCTTTAATTAAGAAATAATGTTTCTTTTGTATGATCAGTGCTACCACAAAACATTTTTTCTACAACCCAAAAAACAAAACTACCAAAACAAAAAAACCAAATTTATTGTAGTCTTTTTGACGAACACTTTATTAATACTTATGAGCTCATCAATAATGTTTATTTGATTTAAAAAAATTTAAAAGTAGTATAAAAATCACAATGTTTCGTCGGATAATATGAATGGCGACTATGCAACTCTTCCATCTCTTTACAAAAAACACAAGTCAATTGCTGAGATCAATACACACCCATACAGACGTTATTTATAATTATGTACTATACTTTGAAGTATAACAAAGTTGTATTTTTTGGAGTATATATATGAAGTTTTATGTAGGCCATAGCTAAATTTTGTTGAAAAATGCACGAAAATGCCTGAAACCCCTAAATATCGCACACTAATCACTAAACCGGCACAAAATTTTTTTAATCACTTTTTCCATGTTTGCCAACATTTTACTGCAGCAAAGGGGACACATGGAAAATAAATATTTATATTTATTGATTCTGCAGTTATTTAAGAATAATATAAATTTAGAAAAGAAATTCTTTCTACAGGCGTCGAGAGTTATTGGCTGTTGGTTCGAGAAATGCAAAATTTTGAGTTGTGCCGTTTTAGTGATTAGTGTGCGATATGTTTTAAATTTCCAAAAATGCAATTTGCATATGCAGTATGCATTTGCATATTTTTGGTTGCTCTGGTGATAATGTCATAAGAAAACACTCATAATGTACATTAAAGGGAGCATTCAAGTATCGCGTACGCAATTTTTGACGACTTTTGAAACTCCCTCCCCTTGGACCTATCAATTTAAAAGTAAGAAATTCTGGGGCTGTTATGGAAACCGACAATTGTCAAAATCAGATTTGAAATCAACACATTTTTCGTTTTGGGGTTATAGAATCAGACTATCAGTTTTAAAACTGTTTTCAGTTTCGAAATCAGGTTTGCATTGTTTTTAGTTTTCACAGAAACATATTTATTGATTTGATTGTCTGATTTAAACCGAGCAGCTTTTAGTTGACAGAATTGGTCGGCAGATTGTGTGCTGACTTTTTCCCGGCTGGTTTTTTTTGTAGAAATATAAGTAAAGACTTTATTTGAATATATTTTCTTAAATGTTTGGGTATTTAATGTGTTTGACGAAAGGGAACGCATAAAAATGCGACTCAGACTTCTATTCTATTTGAGGTCATGGGAATCCACCCGCGCATGGGCAAGGGGTTTACTTAGCGGGACAAACCGCTTGTGAAATTGTTATGGCAGCAACCCGTGGTGTCGTTAAATTCTGCAGAACCGCCCACAAAAGATGTAATCATCTACCGGATTCTCTAGCAATACACTAAATATCAATGAAATGTGTCGAGTGGTTCGCTAGTTCAAGCATTTTACTGAAAACACATTAAATTCATTTGTCGGCGTGGCAGTGGGCGGATGTCTCCCATTTTTACTTAGAATCATACTCGGATCGCGATATACCTATGTGCCAAATTTCGACTTGGTTGGTCCAGCCGTTTCGGAGGAGTTCCGACCACAGACGGACGGAAATGTCTTAATCGATTCAGTTTTTGATCCTGATCAAGAATATATATATATATATCTCTACATATACGGAGCTTAGTTCTGGCTGTTACAAGATTCGCACAAAACTAATATACCCTGCTTACGCTGGGTATAAAAAGGACAAGTGGCAGTGTGCATAAAATGCAAGAAGTGATTCAAGTACCATAAAAGCACAAGCACTTTAAAATCCACATAGAAAATTCGCATAAAATCAAATTTTTGGTAATACTTAAGCCACGTGCACCAATCTTCATTGCTAAAGATAACTTCCCTCTTACTTTCTGACTCCTTTTAAAAAATACTGGTATATTTGTTTTCTGAAAATTCGAATATAATCGAATAAATCGAACTTGCAGTGCCACTTTTCAAATCGAATAGTCGAATGCTTAAAAAATGTTCAAAATTCGAAAAAATCGAATCTAGATTTGCACTACCCATCCCTAATCTGCACAATTTATGAGTGTGTGGAAAAATTGCTGGGAAACTTTCGGACAATTTTGTTACGTTTTATATGTTAATCCGCATAATGCTTATGAGAATTGTAGGTTGAAGTAATGTAACCAAAGACTGTATAACCAAAGACTATATCGTCGTTGCGACTGCAAAAGCACGTAAGAGCAATTTGCAATACCGGGTATCAGTATTTTTTTGTTTTTACAGGAGGAAGTAATAATTGATTATCTCGGTCAATAGAACACATTTTTGTGCCCGAACTTGGTAATGATTCTTTTGCGTGATATTTCATGGGAATATGATAAGATTTTACAAATATCTCTATTATTTTTTAAGATATGTCATTTACGCGTCATTGCTGCTACAAAATAAAACTCAAAATAGTCTGTTTTAGTAGGTCAGCGGTTTTGAAACTAAACATTTTATTATTTTTTTTAAAGATTTAATGATAATTGTAAAACAGAAAAATTCTCCAATTATTTACAACGCAAAACTGTGAAAAAACATTTATAAACTTAGCGCGTAGTAGTACAGTCCTGAAAGTAACAATAAGTTTTTTAATTGTTATAGGGCTATGGTAGGTTACTCAAACAAATTGTTATCATTTCAATAGTCGAACAAAAAATAATAAATTGAAAACGAATAAATAACTTTAATTAATAACACAATGCTACAGCTTTCCGACACTTTTTTTCTTATGGTTATTTTATGTTAGCTTAGGGCTCCCTCATTCCAAAAAGGTCATTAGTTTGATGGATTTAAGTAGCGTTTCCGAGATATGGCCCAAAAATGTGAAAAAAGTAAATTTTCTCTACTTTGCCCCATAGCGAAAAACATGAGCAAAAAATGGCCCTTCTGACCTCACAGAAGCCACAATTGGAGTCGTAGGGTGACGTTAGGCACTTAAAATTTGCGTACGGTCCCCACCCTTCCGAATTAGATCTATCTGCTTGGCTATTTTATACGGTAATTGAGTTATGGCCCTAAATATGGGGCAAAGTAGAGAAATTTGACTTTTTTCACATTTTGGGCCATATCTCGGAAACGCTACTTAAATACATCAAACCAATGACCTTTTTGGAATGAGGGAGCCCTAAGCTAACATAAAATAACCATTAGCAAAAAAGTGTATAAAAAATTTTTTTTTTGCATTGTATAATTATGGTGCTGATTATGTATGGCAACTTTTTTTTAGTTTGGTTGCCTTTCGCGCCAGGCAACCAAATTGCGATTACGTATGGCAACTAGAACATGCAGCTGATTTTTTAGTTGCCTTGTTAGTTGCCTCACAAATTTTGTAGCGATTACGGATGGCAACGCTTTTTCGGTTCGGTTGTCTTAACAGTCAAAACTAGGCCTTTTCCATTTTTCAGTTGCCTGGGGGTGCAATAGTTCGTAAAATGGAACATAGTTAAATGAAATTTTTTTTAAATACAAAAGTATTGTAATTATTGATAGTTTTTATCTATTAAAGACAAAATGGTGATAGCAAAAAAAAAAATATTAACAAAAATTAAAGGAGGTTTTGGAACAGCATCCAGATATAGGGCGGTGAAAGATTTGGAATACATTTGCCGAATAGCTGAATCGTTAAGTACTAACTTTAGTTTAATGAAATAATCCAATGATTCCATTAATGTACATGATTCCAGAATGTACTGAAATCCAGATTTTCTGTAAAGATCCAGTTTCGAAGAATTTTTTAAGCCTCTATTATGTTCCACATATTCGTCGCTCTAGAACATTTTGCTCTCCTTTTAGCACTATGCATATTGGTGTTTGTTCCAAAACCATATTAAAGACATTTCCACATCTATCCACGTCGCGTTTTATTCATCGAGTACATAGCACGATGTCTCATTGCTTAGTTGAATTAAAAACAATTTAAATGGATTTTGAACGTGCCGGCTGCTTGGCTGTTGCAATTTCTTCAACGTATTACGAATCCTCCTGTGCGCCCTGGTCTCTAATTTTCAGTGAGTAAAAAGATCTCCTAAATAACCTCCATATATTTCTTTTTATCGCGTAATTTGTGAACCTGATGCATAAACTTTTCAAAAAAAACTGTTTCAAATCAACAAATTTCAAAAAATATTGATGCTTTCTTTGAAACATATGTTTTTAGTTGCCGAAAATGCTAGATTTTCAGTTGGCAACGCGACGCAATAGTCAACCAAAATAAGTTGCCATCCGTAATCGCAATTTCTAGTTCGGTTGCCTTAATAGTTCGGTTGCCTCTGAGGCAACTCAACTTTTTTTGGTTGCCATACATAATCAGCACCTATGTTAATGAAAATAATGTCAGTCTCCTTAGTTTTCCATTACATCGCAAACTTTAAAATGTAACCATAATTCTTAACTATGATGATACTAACAATTAGTGCAATCAAAATGTCTTTTATTTACTGTAGGAAACATTAAACAAAATATAACCTCTTTGGTAATAAAACAATTTTTTTTTTTCAGTTTAAACAAAAATTAACCACTTTGGCCTTAGTTAAACAAAAAGATCTATAAAATTATTGCAGTTTTTTATTTATAAGGCAAATTATCATAAAAGCTAGGGCAATCTTTTGGTATAACACTCTTTAGATCCTGTAAATGATCATATTTTGTTTTTGAAATTGCTTGTCTTGTTTGATAAAGTGGAGGAACCATGTCGAGTACAGATGACAATTTCTTTGGTCTTCTAGGCAGAGGTACAAAATCATCTGTAAAGTGAAGTTTATAGTCTATTGTACCTTTTGGATTATACCTTAATGCTCTTCCCAGTCAGCATTTTACATTGCAGCAATATTGCAGCAGTATTATTTTTGCAATATTACACATTGCAGCAATGTTGCAGATGTATTGCTGTTATCTTGCTGCAATATGTAAATGTCCGCCTTTTCATTGCATTTGCAATGTTGCTGATGTATGGCTACTACCTTGCTGCAATATTGCTGTAATATTATTGCAATATTGTTGGAATATTGCTGAAATAATATTGAAATATTGTTGCAATATTATTGAAGTATTAATGCAATACTGCTGCAATATTGCCGAAATAGTAATGCAATATTGTTGAAATATTAATGCAATACTGCTGAAATATTAATACATTAACTCAATATTGTCACTTAAAACAAAAATAACGACTTCTTTATACTTTTATTCTAAATATTGTGCCTAATATGCTTTCCAGACGTACAACGAAATCTCGGGATTTCAGAACAAAATTGAAATCGCCTGGATTTCAAATGTCAAATTTGTTCAAAAATTTTCTGAAATCTCGAGATTTCATTGTACGTCTGGCAAGCATATAAGGCAGAATATTTAAAAAAATATGTTTTTAAACTTTTATTTTATTTCAATCAGGTATG
This sequence comes from Chlorops oryzae, assembly GCA_020466095.1. NCBI lineage: Eukaryota > Metazoa > Arthropoda > Insecta > Diptera > Chloropidae > Chlorops > Chlorops oryzae. Next base: position 105,159,965 of record CM035806.1, read on the forward strand.
TGATTGGTTTCCCTTTCTCGGAGAAAGGTAATTCAATTCCCTAACAAGTGTGATTCATTTCCACTTTCCCTTAAAAAGGGGTAATTCAAATTCCCATAGTAACTTGGTAGGGAAGTTGCTTGTTTTTCGATTAAACAGCACGTATTTAAATCTTTTGAGCATTTTATGAAAGAATAAAGCGTTCGATTGTTTTATTATGACTTGTCTTCGACTTAATTATTTTTCTTTAAGTTCTAAATTATTAAAAATGTAACTCCGCCCAAGTAACCTAACCTAACTCCTATTAAAAAACCTAAAGAAGGCAGTATTCGCTAGTATCAAAAGGGTAGAATCACTCAACTCAGCTGTCAAAATCGAATAACAAGAAGTTTGCTACGTTTAAATATTGTTTAAATTTACTTTCTTCAGTAAAAAATATAAGTTGAATGTCTAAAATATAAACTTTCATGCTAAATGTTCTCTTTCGATTCCCGGGAAAACAATCACACCATATTTTAATTCCCGGGAATCGTATTTCCCCAGGGAAATGAAAACCCAGGGAAACCAATCACACACCTGAATAAAAAATATACAGGTGTGTGATTGGATTCCCGGGAATTCATTTCCCCGGGAAGTTGAAATAAAAACTCGAGAATTTAAATATGTTCGAAATTTTTTAATTCGAAAACTTTATCGTATAGCCGCTCTTTTGTTTTTGACAATGTCATTTCTTTAAAAATTGCCATACATTCTTCAAAATATTGGAGGAACGAAATTCCCTGTCCCCAAAATTTAGGGAAAGGGAATCCAATCACATGCCCGATAAAAAATATATATATATAAACTAAACAACAGACAATTCCATTAAAATTTGACTTGTTTTTCTCCCGTGTGGACTTTCCACTTATTTTCTGAGTATGTTGATTTTATATATGATCGCCATCTCTATTCATTGTCGTGAGTATGATTGTACTCCATTGAATAATTGTTATGCTGTTTGTTCCTGTAAAAGTTAGGTATTTTAATAAAAAAATAAATAGATGTACTACTCAATTATTCGAGTGAAAAGTGTTTTTACCGTGCTCGTTTTTCTCGAGTTGGCGCCTGCGTCAGCCAATTGGCAATGGTGATTTTTTTCAGCATGTCCTCGTCAAACGTGATATTTTTATTCTTTGCGAATTTTGCTCTGGCGGCTTCTGAAATAATTTATCTATAAGTAGTCGTTACATATATATATGAACAATTGGATTGATTTTTTACTCACTTATTATTGCCTTCAACAAACGCGATTCCGCAAACCTACGTTTTTGTGGTTCCCCTCTACGGTTTTTACCAGCCATGTTAAATCGCCCAGCGAGATTGTCAGACAGAAATCTTTTAAGAATGTTATTTGTAAGATCTACACAATTACTCCCTCCTAATGTTATCATAAAATTCACCTAAAATTAAAGTAATTCTATTAGGGAACGAATCAAATATTAAATTTTTTTTCAAACAAATACTCGCTGTTGTCGCAACAATATCCGCAGCCCCTAGTTTCTCTTCAAATTCAACGAACTGTATTTCCGATGAAAGGACTGGATCATAATCCCACATATTATCCACATCCACACCATTTTCATGGGTAACTTTAACAAGTGTCTTGTTCTATTGCTCGAATGCGTTTATCCATGACCTCTGTGAAGTTAGCACCCCAACATTAAAAATTTTTAAATTTATTAATTGGAATCGATTGACCATCGTTTGACCACTATTGCCCACTAAAAATTTTCGTTTGCCCACCTTTTAAACGAAAGTTATTGACAAAAAACTTTTCGGGGGCGAAATTTAATCTGGACCCCGCTAACAAAGAGCTGTGAGAAGTTGGCCCAAAATTTTTTTTAAATAGTTTCAAAAAAATTTAGGTGAATGACCACTTTTGACCACCCCTTAACTTTTTTTGACCACCCCCCAAAGGGGGGAAACATTTTTGAACTTTTTTGGGCCAACTTCACGTAGCCCAAAAAATTTTTTTTCTTATTGAAATAACTTTTCAAAAAGCCCTTTTCTTGGGCTCCAATGACCAGCCCTTAACTTTTTTTGACCACCCCTAGAAATCGAGATTTTTTAGTTTTCCCCCTAATCTTTCGAAGTAAGCAGAAACTTTCGCCATCCCTATAGTACTAGGGCGTTCAGACGTGAAAAAAAGTTTTTAATTTCGAAGACGGCGCACAGTGCTTCGATCCCATACATTCGATGGACAAAAATAGAAAGAAGTGTCGTAGGGCAATGAAATTTGGCACAAGTCCCTAATATGGCTTAATTAAGAAAATTTCTAAGTTTCATCAAAATTGACCCCACCCACCACCCACCGCCCATACCACCCAAAGTTATTTTTGGCTATAAAAATGGATATTTTGCCAAAAATTTCTTAAAAATTGGGGAAAGAGTATATACATATGCGATCTTATCAAAAAATAATATTTCCTCCATTAATTTCGTAAGATTTTTATTACTGTTTTCACGTTCGCGTCTTAAGTCTTTTCGCAGACAGTTCTGTTAAAAAAACGAGAGATAAAGCAAGGACTTAAGGCTCAATAATCAGCCACATTTTTCTAAAATTGCAACGAAAAACAACGAAGGTAAAGACTTATAAATGCATGCACATTTCATAAATATTGAAAAGCATACTTTTTGGCTGCATTTAATAATGTTTATTTACGAAGAAAACTTTAGTATAAATCATGAAAATATACATTTTTAAAATCTAACTTTTTCTTTATTTGTTGGTTCGATAAAAGTCTGATTTTTTCATAACTTATTAGAGGAATATGTAAGGTACTAAAAATAGGAATAAAAAAATACCCGTTTTTCCGTATTTCTTTTTTTTACTCCATTAAAGTTTCGATATTTTTTACTATGAAAAGAAAATTTGTGCCTTTTTCAAGCAGAAAAGCAAAATGATATTAAGCTCCTTTGCCTAAAAGCATATTTTTAATGTATTTCTCATATATTTGAAAAGTTAAAACAACAAACCTAAAGTCTATTAAGGAAAAAATGTATTTGTGGCAATTTCTTGCGAAACAGCTTGAAACAAGTGTTTCATAAATCAAGAAAAACGCCTATGGGAAAAATGATTTTTTTCTCAATTGTTGGTTCGATAGAAGTCTGATTTTTTCATATCTTATTAGAAGAATATATAAGGTATTAAAAATAGGAATAAAAAAATACCCGTTTTTCCGTATTTTTTTTTTTACTCCATTAAAGTTTTGTAATTTTTGAATAACCAACCAAAAATTTGTGTTTTTCAAAGCAAAAAACCAAAATGACATTAAGCCCCTTTGCCTTAAAATTTATTTTTTATTTATTACTTATATATTGAAGAAGTCAAAAAATTAAGTTTGAAGTAATTTCACGAAAAAATAAATTTTTGACATTATTTTTAGTGAATCGACTTGAGCGAATTATTTTGTTAAAGCAGTTTTGCTTAAAATCGTCTTAGTTGAGCGCCCTCTAGTGGTGATATAAAGAGTCAATCTATTAATATTTTTCTATAATTCTATTAGTTGTTTTATTATCTTTCCGAAAATATATATTTCATCAATATATTAAAACAATTTTTTTGTTGGAATTTTGTCTATGGAACGAAGCACTGTGCGGCGGTGTCTCAAATTTTGAGTGAAAATTGAAAAATCTGGATTTCTCGGATTTGTGCGGGTGGTCAAAAAAAGTTAAGGGGTAGTCATTGGAGCCCAAGAAAAGGGCCTTTTGAAAAGCTATTTCAATAAAAAAAAAAAATTTTTTTGGGCTACGTGAAGTTGGCCCAAAAAAGTTCAAAAATGTTTCCCCCCTTTGGGGGGTGGTCAAAAAATATTAAGGGGTGGTCAAAAGTGGTCAAAAAATGGTCATTCACCTAAATTTTTTTGAAACTATTTTAAAAAATTTTGGGCCAACTTCTCACAGCTCTTTGTTAGCGGGGTCCAGATTAAATTTCGCCCCCGAAAAGTTTTTTGTCAATAACTTTCGTTTAAAAGGTGGGCAAACGAAAATTTTTGGTGGGAAATAGAGGTCAATCGATCTTCTTTCACAACTATTTGTCATTTTTGCACAGTTACGTTTTTGGAAGTCATTTTAGAGTTCTAAAAAAATTGTTATATATTAAAAAAAAAATTTTTTTATGGAAAATTTTTAATGTTTTCAGGGTGGTCAAACGTTTTCTCGAGATGGTCAAACGTTTTCATAGCCTTATTATTAATATTTACTTGTCTAAACACGTTTTTCGAAAAGCGGGGGCTAGTGTGAAGTTAGCCCCCGAAAAGTTTTTTCTCAATAACTTTTGGTTAAAAGGTGGGCAAACGAAAATTTTTAGTGGGCAATAGTGGTCAAACGATGGTCAATCGATTCCAATTGATAAATTTAAAAATTTTTAATGTTGGGGTGCTAACTTCACAGAGGTTTATCCATGAGATCCTGGATGTATAGCATCTTGTTTGCCTTTTGTAGAAGTGCTTTCGTTAATGCTGGAAAAATGTTAAATATATTATTATATTATTAAGCATTATTAAATCTATCGTTTAGCAGATATAATATGCACCTATGTTAACTTCCAATAGTTGGTGCGTGGATATCGCCCCTTCATTGTCGGTAGTATTTTCTGAAGCGCTCTCGATAGTAGGTACTTCTTTGTTTGCTCTCATCTGATGAGATGGTGGAGCTAAACGGAACAACAAAAATGTGTCTGAAGTGTGTGTGAAATTGTAAAGCAGTAGCAACAATACCTTTTTTCTGTGCAGCCGTCAGCAGTGGCATAAACGAAGATGATGGCTGCGGCATGGCATCATTGGTTTTCTGGGATTTTTTCTGCGGCACAATATTTTCTTGCTCCGAATCTGATTCGTAAATTGGTTTTTTCATTCTCTTCTTTCGTGATTTTTTCTTTTTTTCGTCGTCACATTCGGACTCCAAGTCTGATCATGAAATAATGTACAAAGGAACAATATAGTCACACACCATGAGTAGTAAGAATTTTGTCAACTGGTATTTCCACCCAATCATAGCTCGGATCATCTTCGTTCAAAATAGATTCCTCAACATCTGCTTGGTAAAAGTTAAAAAGGACCCATTTTGCTGTTTAAATTATTTTTCACTCAAAGCAGGTAGAGAACTAAGATAAGTGTTTTTTTAAAGCAAAGTTATTTTGTTATTAGTTTTCATAGGGGTACGTTTGTATTAAATAATTCTTTGTAATAGGTATATATAATAGGTGTATATAAAATATTGTTGGATGTGTAGTATGTATACACACGAACGCGCAAACTCATTTTTCCACTTCATTCACGACATAAATGGTTTCATATGACCAAATTCTTTGCAAGCTGCACTCATTGCATGAGCAACATATTTTGCAGGCAGCGTCGTCGAATCGTGGGAAAGTGTTTTGTCAGCATACCTCACAAGCTAATTCATAAGATTCTATATTTTTCAATTGTAATTCATTTATGCTTACTTAACATATTTTTGATATAAATAAAGCTTGAAGTTCAGTTGGAACTTCAGATTGGATTTACATGCGAAACCCTTTGCTTATCCATTCTCGATTTGGCGCACCTTTCGCCGGATAAATATAAAAAGGTGAATTAAGCGCTAGTCGCTGACTCCTTTGGCGTATCTCCGCCGTATAAATATAGAGATATTGGGCGCTAGCCGCCAAATAGATTTGCGAGTCCTGCCGCTCAGCAATAGCGGGACATAACAAAATAAAAACCTTTAGGATATAAAGAAATAAAAACTATAAAATAAAAATATTAATTCTTCTACGCGAAGGATACACTACATGGCGATCCTGCCGACCAAATTTGGATCCTTCTGATCCTTTCCTTTAAAAAAAAAAAAAAAAAAAAAAAAAAAAAAAATCGACAATTCCGTTGCCTAAGCAGAAATTTCCAAAAAAAAAAATTCTTATTTTAACCATAGCACTAGCAGCCTTGCCATAAATTAATTTTGTTTATCTCCACTCAATTTTAAAGCTTTGAACAAATACATGGAATTTTTTTTATATACGCTCAGACAAATTGAGATGAGAATCACATACAAAAATTTTCATTAAAGTTTCAAAAAAAAAAAAAAAGACTATATTTAAAACCCAAAAAAAAAAAAAAAAATATATCTATATATTTTTCCCAATATTTGTAGTTGCTCTGTGTCATAGACGACTGAAGACGCTCACCGAAATATATGCTTCGTGGAAAATACTTAGAAGACAAAAATCCACATTTGAGAAATACAAATACATTTCATTTCCAAAAACTATGGGAACCACAAACTCTAAGCCAACAACACAATCGGGAGACCCGCAGGTTCAGATAATCAACAATCAAAATTATCATTCAGAAGTCCTGGATCAACACGAAGTCATTTTATGGGCAATTCTAATCATTTGCATATTGAATTTAACCCTTAAAATTTATAGAATAAACAAAAAGAATAAAAGGCAAGAAGCTCTTAAAGCAGCTAGATCTGTGGCATGCCTTACTGACGTCAGATCCAACTAATCATATATGGAAGCATTGACGCAAGAAATATTTGCGCGTCTAAAACATAACTTGTCCAATCTCAAAAAGACCCCGACGAGAAAATACACAAAGAAAACTCTCATAAGTAAAAAGGAAGAAAATGAAAAATTGTACAACGGGCTGATCGACGCTATTAAAGACGCGGAGGAAAATTTTCAAACAGCAGCCACAAAAACAGCAAGAGAATTATATTTTGCTATCCTCACGATTTTGAACAGCAAATTGGAAGACCATAGAAAATTAATAACATTTAAAGTCATTGCAACGTGCGTTTCGTCCTTTTTATCATTATACCAGAAAAATAAAAAGGAAACAAGAATGACAGAATCAAACTTCAACGTGATACAGTACACTAAGGCCATACCAGAATTTTCAGGCAGATTAGAAGATGCTCAAAAATTTATCAACTTAATCAAATTATTTAACGCAGAAATTCCAGATAGTAAAAAACCCACTTATTTTGCATTAGTCTTCAACACCAAAATACCAGATAAAGTAAAAACAAAACTCGAATTACTTGGCACAACTGGCATAGAAAATCTAATACAAAATTTAAAGGCAATATTCAAGCCCAGAAAAACTGCAAACACTGTATTAGATGAATTATCCAGAGCAACACAAGGCCGAAAACCAATATCTAAATTCGCTGAAACCATCGAAAGTTTAATTTCGGAATTAAATTCAATACAAATTTCAACGCTGCAAACACCAGCAGAAAAGGCAGCTATAATCAAATCAAATGATGTGATAGCCCTTAATGTGCTAAAACGAGGCATAACAAATGCTAACATAGCACAAACAATTGCAGCAAGTAGAGTCACCACTTTTAATGAGGCTCTCCAAATAGCGCAAGAATCAGATCATACGGAAGAAGCTCGTATCATGATGTATAGACAGCGCAACGGAAAAAACCAGCATAAAGGTAATCAGCAGAGGCAAAATTGTAATAGGAGACATGATAACAACAGACAGACACAACAAAATCATTCGACAAACTCAAGTCATCAAAACAACCAAACATACAACAGACAGCAGCAATACGATCGCAGAGGAAACAACAACAACAATTACAACAACCGCTTCAACAATCGCTACAACAACAACAACAACAACGGTAACCGACAAGGCACCCGCGATCGTCTCGCATATCAGCAAAGTGCACAATACAACAACAACAACAATTTCCAAAATCAAAGGCACAACAACAACAATGCTCGTGCGAATTCAAATTCGAATAACTCTCAAAGCCAAAATAATGTAAGGCATAATGCATTTTTTGTAAATGGCACAGAGCAACAGGGAAACTTGAGTACCCCCGATACCGAACAGGTAGCAGATTAGGTCACTCGGGGAATTATATGAAAATTTTTCATTTCACTGTAAATTTTGATCACAGTAATTATGCTTATATTAAATGTAATAATAACATTCTTTCATTTTTAATAGATACAGGGGCAGATATATCATTAATTAAATATGAACATTTGTGTAATATATGCATTGACAGTAGCGACTCATGTGCAATTTCAGGAATCTCAAAGAAAGACATTGTGACTTTAGGGACATGTATTTTGCCTATAAATATAGAGGACAGTGTTTTAAGACACAAATTCAGTGTTGTAGATGATTCATTTCCTATAAGGTCAAGTGGAATTTTAGGAAGAGATTTTTTTGCAAAGTTCAGAGCAAAGATTAACTATGAAAATTTTACCTTTTCTTTTACACATAGAGGCATCGACCACATTTTTGATTTAATTCCCAAAGAAGTTCTTCTCACTAATATAAGGAAACAAAAATATTTGTCCACCAACGATTTAAACTTGCGATGGTTAAAGTTGAAAACGCTTTTGAATTTACAAAATTTAGACTATTCCACTAGCAAATCAATAACGGCTCTTTGCAATAAATTTCAAAATCTATTTTATTTAAACAATGAAGAATTATCAGTTAATAACTTTTATGAACAAAAGCTAGTACTAACAGACTACAGTCCTATTTATATTAAAAATTATCGCCTTCCCCATAGCCAACTAAATGAAATCAATAAACAGGTTCAAGAACTGCTAAACAAAGGCATTATTGAACATTCTACTAGCCCCTACAATTCACCTTTACTAATAGTACCAAAAAAAGACTCAGGACAAGAAAAAAAATGGCGATTAGTAGTTGATTTTCGCCAGCTAAATAAAAAACTAGTCGATGACAAATTTCCCATTTCAAGATTGGAGGATGTACTCGATAAATTAGAAGGTGCTAAATATTTCTCCACATTAGACATGACAAATTCATTCCATCAAATTCCGCTCAGTAAACAATCAAGACCTTTAACAGCTTTTTCAACAAACAACGGACATTATCATTTTAAAACCGTTCCATTTGGATTAAAATTAGCTTCAAACAGTTTTCAAAGAATGTTGACAATAGCACTCTCAGGCTTAGACAATATATGCTTTATATATATAGACGACATTATAGTTTTTGGCAAAACAATATCAGAGCATAATTCAAATCTTCAACAAGTATTCCAAAGATTACAAAAATACAATTTACAGTTAAATGCATCAAAATGTAACTTTTTTAAAAACGAAGTAATATTTTTAGGTCATAAAATAACAGACTTTGGCGTAACAGCTGACCCAGAAAAATGCAAGGTAGTGAAAGACTTTCCAAGACCTACAAATTCAAATGAAGTAAGAAGATTCGTTGCATTTTGCAATTATTATAGAAAATTCGTAAAAAACTTTGCAGAAATGGCAAACCCCCTGAATAATTTACTCAAAAAGAACGTAGTTTTTAATTGGAGCCCTGAATGCGAAAAATCATTTCAAATATTAAAAAACTCACTCATTAACCCACCAATCTTACAATATCCAAATCTTCAAAAAGAATTCATTCTAACCACAGACGCCTCAAACTACGCCCTTGGTTCAGTACTTTCTCAAGGTACCATAGGATCCGATCTTCCTATTGCATATGCCAGTAGATCTTTAAATACACACGAACTAAATAAACCAATAATAGAAAAAGAACTTTTAGCTATTCATTGGGCGATAAATCATTTCAGACCTTACCTCTATGGTAAATTTTTCAAAATAGTAACAGATCATAGACCATTAGTTTCATTGTTTAAACACAAAAACCCCTCTTCAAAACTCACCAGAATTCGAATGGATCTCATGGAATATGATTTTGAGATTATTTACAAACAAGGAAAATTAAACACTAATGCTGATGCACTTTCTAGAATTCCAGTGGACTCAAATGAGTTAAAAACTTTAATTCCATGCATTGCAGCAATAACTATAAGCAGAACTAAAAATGTGACCAGTCCAAATAGAACACCTACCCCCACAGAAACGATTAGCTATCCGCACATGTGGGAATGTATATCTATATCGGACATAAGAAATTTACCTATTCTTAAATTTGTACAAAAACAGGGAAATAATAAACGCAAAAAGCTTAATAATTTGCAGACTTTTGCCATAATCAAAAACAATGTTTTGATTGAATCAAGCGATAAACCATACTGCACAAGCCAGGTCTTGGAGAAGCTGATTCCAGTACTACAAAGCAATGGCATAAGTAAGCTAGCTCTTTCCAAGAAGGACCTAGTATTTGAATCTATGAGTCAACAAGAATTAAAAATTTTATATGAAGAGACACTGCAGAAACACATGAATAAGGGATTGTGCACTCCCATAACAATTATTTTATTCAAACCCCCCGAATCAATTAATAACGAACCTGATCAGTTACGTTTCATTAAAGAAAATCATTTATCTTTACTCGGAGGTCACACCGGTGTAAACAGGACAATAGCTAAGTTGAAACAACGCTATGTCTGGAAAGGTATGAATAAAATGGTAAAGAAATTCATACAAAATTGCGAAATTTGCAAGAAAAATAAAATTACCGTACATACTAAAGAGAAGATGATAATCACTGAAACCCCTTCTAGTCCTTTTGAAGTAGTATCAATTGACACAATAGGACCCTTACGCCCATCAAATAATTTCAGATATATTTTAACTCTACAATGCGACTTAACCAAATACGTCGAAGCTTTCCCTATGACATCTAAAGAATCATTAGAAGTAGCAAAAACGATAGTAGAAAAATTCATTTTAAAATATGGTCATTTAAAAACAATGAAAACAGATATGGGAAAAGAATTTGTAAATCAAACTATTTCAGAAATTTGTAGTTTATTAAACATTGAACAAAAAACCTCAACACCCTATCACCACGAATCTTTAGGTGGAATAGAAAGAAATCATAGAGTTTTCAACGAATATCTTTTATGTTGCACTGAAGACGCAGAATGGGATAAGAATATACCTTACTATACGTTCTCTTATAATACCACTCCACATACGAGCACAAAATACACCCCCTTTGAATTAATATTTGGAAGATTACCAAGCTTGCGAACAAAGATTTACAATAACGAACCTATTTACAATTTTGATCGTTTTCAAAATGAGCGCAATGTGAGATTACAAAACGCACATGAGAATGCAAGAAAGTATTTGATTAACTCAAAAATTAAAAATAAAGAATGTTATGACAAGATTTCAAATCCTATTGAATTTAAGATAGGTAGCCTAGTTTTCTTAAGAAATTATGCAGGTAAGAAATTAGACAGTCCTTATGAAGGTCCTTTTAAGATATTAGAACGACAAGGTGTTAATTCAGTAATATTGTATAAGAATAAAAGAAAACTAGTGCATAACAACAATTTAAAACTATGTGAGTAAGAAAATACACAAAATATAGATACTATATATTAAGCATTAGTTAGAAGCATGCGATAAGTAAAATTTTACACGATAATTAAACTTTTAAGGCGAAATTTAGATTTTAAGGCAATACTATATTCTAAGATGCTTAACACAAATAATTTTCTACTTCGTATGTATATACAAAAAAAAAAAAAAAAAAAAAAAAAAAAAAACAACAATTTTTTTTTCTCTAGAGGGTGAGGGTGTAGTATGTATACACACGAACGCACAAACTCATTTTTCCACTTCATTCACGACATAAATGGTTTCATATGACCAAATTCTTTGCAAGCTGCACTCATTGCATGAGCAACATATTTTGCAGGCAGCGTCGTCGAATCGTGGGAAAGTGTTTTGTCAGCATACCTCACAAGCTAATTCATAAGATTCTATATTTTTCAATTGTAATTCATTTATGCTTACTTAACATATTTTTGATATAAATAAAGCTTGAAGTTCAGTTGGAACTTCAGATTGGATTTACATGCGAAACCCTTTGCTTATCCATTCTCGATTTGGCGCACCTTTCGCCGGATAAATATAAAAAGGTGAATTAAGCGCTAGTCGCTGACTCCTTTGGCGTATCTCCGCCATATAAATATAGAGATATTGGGCGCTAGCCGCCAAATAGATTTGCGAGTCCTGCCGCTCAGCAATAGCGGGACATAACAAAATAAAAACCTTTAGGATATAAAGAAATAAAAACTATAAAATAAAAATATTAATTCTTCTACGCGAAGGATACACTACAGATGAAAAAATATATGCAATAAAATATGAAAATAAAACATGAAATCAAATCGCAATATTTTGTGCAACAAATCGCTATACCTCTTTCGCTAATTTTTATTGTGTATAATTATATTATATATGGGCATTTCCACACGGACGCGACACTAACGTGAGTAATTTTTAAGTTTTGAATGAAAGAATGCGGTAAATAGTTCTTTTGTTTCTACATATTTTCGTGCAGTTGATGCGGATTTTAATATTTTTCAAAATTTCTATAAATATCCAAAAGGCAATAGGATATATACGGACGCGAATAAAAGTTTACTTTTTCTGGAAATGCCCATATATGTTGGCAAGCAGAATCCTTACTTGCTGTTTTGTAAAAAATTATCAATCCGATTAATAATTAATTGTGAGCCATTTACTCTAAAAAAATATAAATGAGCCCGCGCAAAAATGAATATTTGAATAACGTCCAACATGCCGTATAAGTGATGACACTGCATGCGCACGTCTAGTGCAGCATATCAGTACTGAGAGGGTCTATATGGGCTTACGTTTTTGCTAATATCTCCTAAAACTACCTTTTGATTTTGATAAAAATTTTTTTAGTTAAAGGTCATACTCAGAGGTATTTTTTAGAAGTAGCGAGAAAGTGGCGCGAAAACGGGAATACACTGAAAAATTTTTTTAAATTTTTATTTTCTTTTTTGTGAAAGTTTTTTTCTCAGTGTAAAATTAAAAAAGTTTTTTTTTTAATTTTCCGTTTTATAAGTTATCAGTAGCCATTTGTTTCATCTTTTTATCTTAATTCGTTTTTGAGATATAAATTTTTGAAAAAGGGCTTAATAAAAAGGGTTTTGTAAGGATATTTCAAGGACACTTAGAAATAGAAACCTAAAAATCGGTTCCTACAGTGTGTTAGGGTAGTATCTATTCAAAAATCAACAAAACCTTAAAACCCCTTTCATTGGGCCGATTACCTTCCTGAGTCGGCAAGACCCTTTGAACTGCATGAAATCACTAAAGCTTATAAAATTAGGTTAAATAGTTATACTTACTTTGTTCCATTGCTTCATTATTAAAATAAGATATGCTAATATAAATGTCTTATTCTAGTTCAATTTTCATAATATAAGAAAAATAAAATGAATTTTCTTAAACGAAGCCCCAAAAATTGTTTTTCTCGAACTTGTCTCGAATCACAATATCGAGAAATTGGATATTCGCGAACTCTTCTCGATATCTTCGCGAGTCCGAAATCGCAATATCGAGAAATTGGATTTTCACGAACTCGTCTCGATATCTTCGCGAGTCCAAAATCACGATATCGAGAAATGGGATTTTCGCGAACTCGTCTCGATATCTTCGCGAGTCCAAAATCACGATATCGAGAAATGGGATTTTCGCGAACTCGTCTCGATATCTTCGCGAGTCCAAAATCACGATACAGTCGAACTTCCGTATACTGAACGTCTATACAATGAAGTTCTCCCTACTATGAAATATTTTCAGACGCACAGCTTTTTCGTTCCACTTTCAGTGTACGTGTTAATAATTTCTGTAAAATGAAATTTCTATACAGGGTGTCCCGTTAGGTAGTACATTCCTTTACAGGGGTGGTAGGGGAGTCCAAGATGAACAAAAAATCGTATGTGAGGTGGGGGTCCCAAATGCACCCCTGAGGAGTTATAGGGCCTTAAAGTTTTTTGGCACTAAGTCCAGAAAAACAATTCTCCCACGCTAGTGGCTTACTGTAGAAAGAAAAATGTTATGCGGTTTGAAAGCCAATTGTACAGGCTTTTGGGCAAAATTGAATTGATGGTCAAAACTGCAGTTATTGTGTGAAAAATAAACGCTCAAATTCAAAAATTCTGAAAAAATTTTCAATTATTTTACTTTGGGAGCCATTTTGGTATGGAAAAGGTCCAATTAAGACATGCTTTTTAATTTTTTTTTAAATCTTCGATCAATTTACTTCAAATCTGTGGAACATTTGTTATACCTTATTTGCGGTTTAACCATCGAAAAAATGGGATTTAAAAACGAACTTGAACTTTTTTTAAAATCAATTTAAATAATCTCAGCAAAAAATTACCAATTTTTCCAATAAAAGTACGTATAATTTTAAACCAAAAATTGTCTTAAATAAGAAATTGCTGGCTGGCCATTGTAAGCCAAAGATTGCTATTTTAAGAATTTCATCACATAAAAAAAAGTTGAAGTTCGTTTTTAAATCCCATTTTTTCGATGGTTAAACCGCAAATAAGGTATAATAAATGTACCACAGATTTGAAGTAAATTGATCGAAGATTTAAAAAAAATTAAAAAAGCATGTCTTAATTGGACCTTTTCCATACCAAAATGGCTCCCAAAGTAAAATAATTGAATATTTTTTCAGAATTTTTGACTTTGAGCGTTTATTTTTCACACAATAACTGCAGTTTTGACCATCAATTCAATTTTGCCCAAAAGCCTGTACAATTGGCTTTCAAACCGCATAACATTTTTTCTTCTACAGTAAGCCACTAGCGTGGGAGAATTGTTTTTCTGGACTTAGTGCCAGAAAGCTTTAAGGCCCTATAACTCCTCAGGGGTGCATTTGGGACCCCCACCTCACATACGATTTTTTGTTCATCTTGGACTCCCTTACCACCCCTGTAAAGGAATGTACTACCTGACGGGACACCCTGTATAATGAAGTGATTTTCTGTTCCGTGCGACTTCACTATAAGGAAGTTCGACTGTATCGAAAAATTGGATTTTCGCGATCTCGTCTCGATATCCTCGCGACGCCAAAATTACGATATTGAGAAATTCTATCTTCTCGAACTCGTCTCGATATCGTCGCGATCCAAAATCGCGATATCGAAAAATTCAGATTTCTCGAATTCGTCTCGATATCGTTACGATATCATCCTCGTTTTTGTGTTTATTGAGTTCATGCTATGTTAGAAACCAAAAATTTGAAATTTTCATTTTGGGCTTCATGCGTATATGGGCATTTTCAGAAAAAGTAAACTTTTTGTCGCGTCCGTATATAGCTGATTGCCATTCACGACTGCATAGAAACTTTAAAAAAATATAAATGTCCGCATAAGCTGCACGAAAGTATTGAGAAGCAAAAGTACTATTTACCACATACTTGAATTCGGGAATTGCTCATTTAAGTGTCGCGTCCGTTTGGAAATGCCCATATGAGAAATTTTGAAGTTTCCCTGCAGTAAGTGTCTCCGTCGCCAGGTACTAGTTACTAACTGTACCCATTTCATTACATTCTCCTCTGGATATTTTGTATGAACGTATGTATATGCAGTGTTGCCAACTCCTCAGACGCAAAAAGCGCTGATTAATTTTGAAAACGCGCTAAAAAGCACCGAAAATCTGCGAGTTAAATTATTCTGATGATAATTTCATACAAATTTGGTTAACAAAAATTTAGTTCGCAGATAGAGCTTAAAAGTAGGATGACAAACCGGCCCTAAATATGCATCGTACAAGTCTGCGTTTAGATTAGAAACGATGCGACTAAGGCACCGATCAACCATCTCTTTCTTTCCCATATGCCATTTTATATCACAAAATAGTCACGCACAATGTTTCTCTAGTTAAAGCTGCCAGATTTCATCATTGGTTCATCTTACAGCTGTTGTGCTAGGAAGCAATTCTTGGCTAACGTTAACACAATGTTAACCTAATTGAAGGAAAAACTTCTTTAATAACTTTAATGAACGCAACGAAAAAGCGTTAGATTTCGCGCTAAAAATACTTTAGCGCTCAAAAGAAGTTTTCGCGCCGCGGGCCTCTCAAAAGCGCTAGAACTAGCGCGAAAAGCGCTAAGTTGGCTTCACTGTGTATATGCGAGAGCATACGTTTTTATACCCAGCGTAAGCGGGGTATATTAATTTTGTGCGAATCTTGTAACAGGGAGAACTAAGCTCCGGAGATATAGACATATGTATATAGAAATGATCAGGATCAAAAACTGAATCGATTTAGACATGTCCGTCCGTCCGTCCGTCTGTCCGTCCGTCCGTGGTCGGATCTCCTCCAAAACGGCTGGACCAATCAAGTCGAAATTTGGCACACAGGTATATCGGGATCCGAGTATGATCCTAAGTAAAAATGGGAGACATCCGCCTACTGCCACGCCCACAAATGAATACAATGTGTTTTCAGTAAAATGCTTGTAACTTGCGAACCACTCAACACATTCCATTGATATTTGGTGTACTGGTAAACTACGAAAAGGGACATATCCTGGCAAAAAATGGACGCCGCCCTCCGTGAGCCACGCCCACAAATAAGGGCTTATCGTAACTTGTGAAGTAAAAGGCGTAGAAGGTTCAAATTCGCAACATAGGTTGACCAAGGCGAATGAAAGGTATAGGAAAAAAATTTATATGGCCCGCCCACTTCCACGCCCACAAATGGAGATTTTTCGTAACTTCCGAATTAATATTCGTAGACGCTTCAAATTCGCAACATAGGTTGACCAAGGCAAACGAAAGGTGTAGGGAAAAAATTTAACTGGCCCGCCCGCTGCCACGCCCACAAATGAAGATTTTTCGTAACTTCCGAAGTAAAAGGCGTAGAAGCTTCGAATTCGCAACATAGGTTCACCAAGGCGAATGAAGGGTGTAGGGAAATAATTTATGTGGCCCTCCCACTGCCACGTCCACAAATAGAGAAGAAAAACATAGTGCACTCATAATGTCGGGACGCTGGGTATTTCAAAGTCGGGCTTGACCGACTTTAGCTTTCTTACTTGTTTTACTGTTATTTTTAATAAGTTTATATATAAAAACTAACAGGCTTTGAAAAGCTTTTTTTACGCGAATTATAAAAAAGGTTTCCAAATTCTAAGTGCAGGAATTTCTGAAAGTCTCGCAGGGATTCGAATTCGAGCCTTTGGGTTGATGAGCGCATACACTAGTGGTCCTCATGCAGGTTCGCAAATTTTGCGAAATGGGAAACTTTGCGAAATGGGAAATGAACTGTCAAAATTTGTATGGAAGAAATTTTACGAAGCGTGACAAACTTTCCCATTGGTTTTCGCTTCGCAAATCGTCGTAAGTTATTTCGCATAATAATCTGGGCGGGCATACACGGCCCATCGCGTTTGACAAGCCTAGGACGTAATGTAAGAATAGGTTTAAACCTTCATTTGTCGAAGAAGGAACCAGTTTGAACATAAATAAACTTTAATTTATCGAAAAAAAAAAAATCAAATTTATTAAATTAAGAATTGTTTTGCATTATATCATAATTCAATTGCCAATAATTCAACCTTGCCGTCAAACATGTTTTACGATGTGAGAGAGCCTTATCGTGAAGCAGCTGATTGATTTTTGGCAAACATGTAGGAGGGTCGCTCATTCAGCGTCGGAAAATTTGCGATCGCAAAATTTACGAAGGCTATTTGAGAACCTACATGAGGACCACTACTATCAACTACGGGACGTAGCCCTCTTCTACATACTCAAGCAAGTGTGCAAGTTATTGTTATTGTAATTGGACCCGTTGTTTCTATTGCATATCCAGTTCCAGCGTCAACTGATGTCTTCTCGCATATATGTACAAAATATCAAGAGGAGATTATAATGGCACAGGTACAGTTGGTCACTAGTACCTGGTGACGAGGACATTTACTGCAGGGAAACTTCAAAATTTCTCATATACTCATGAAGCCCAAAATGAAATTTTCAAATGTTTGGTTTCTAGCATTAACAGATTCATACACAGATACATACATATGTATAACGTCGCAACAAAAACAACATAAAATACAAAAATGGGCAAAAGGACATAGCTCAGCACTGTTTCGAATTCAGTTTCGTACCATGTAGGAGTGTAGGTCTAACTCTTCTTCTTCCTAATCCCTGCAATGTGTAAGAGCTACGCTGCTTCAACATAGGCATATAGCATGAGGAAAAGAGAAGCATGCTATGGCAGCGAACTATTTAGCTCTGCTCTGGTGAAATGTTTTGCCACTTTTATTTATAATTTTGGGAGATTTTCGAGTATATATAAAATATCTACCAAACTCATAAATAGATATGAAAAGCTTGAAAAACATAAAACTAATCAAGGAAACTCAATATCTAGGATAAATAGATATTGTATTTTTAGTCCTACCCTGTCCAAATAACTTTTTGATCACACTGTTTCAGCAAAAATACTAAATTCTATGTACAATCAAATTCGTAGCCGGAGTCAAAAATGTATGTCAATTTATTACAAAATAAAAACATTCGTGCACATTAAGCAAAAACATATCGTAATACATTAAAAGCTTCATTTATAATTTTAAAAGCTATATTAAAACCCGAGCCGACGCCGCGTTACTTTGATAATTTTCTTGCAAGTGGCATCATAGTGCCATTTCGTGTCCACCCGTATTGTTGTTGATAGCTTTTGGGTGAATTTCTCGAAAGAGTTGAATTTCCCATGCCTGCTTAAGGTTTTTGTTGGTAGCTTTTTGGTGAATTTCTCGAAAGAGTTAAATTTCCTATACCTGCCTAGTGGTGAATTTCTTATTAGCGGCAGAGGATTTTCGACGTCGACAGTTAAAGCATTGACAGACATATGGTGTAAAGTCTATAGACTTCCACTATTGTAGACTTCTTTAAAACAGCTGATACTTGAAAATTAAAAAAACAACAAACAAAAAATAAAATATATTAGTAGCATTTAGCCTCGATTTTATCTCAAAAGAATCCATGAAAATATCATTTGTTTGTTATATAATCCATACGATCTAAATAATTTCATACATTTCGCATAAATTACTTGAAAAAAGATATTTAAGCATCTGGTGTCCGAGCAGCGAGCACATCAAGTAAGCGGGTTTTTTCTATTGCTGGTCTCACCATAACAAATAAACGGTCGCAGCTAAGCCCTCACAACGTGAATAAAATAATTTTTATTCACGATAATTACGAAGCCTTCAAGAAAAATTTCCCATAATTTTTTATTTAATGTAGTTATTAAATAAAAAAAAAGTACTAATTTCATTTAAATGGAATTAAATAGTATATTTATTTTTTAAATATAATAAAGTAATGATACAACGGCTAAGCCGCCGCCAGGGCCGTCGAAAGGGGTATGGTGGGTATGGAGTCTACGTGGAAATACTCAATCTACGTTACATGTACACACGTGTAATAAGAAGCATTGGAGTCAACACTGCACCATGCGATCTTCGGGGGACAGTGAATACACAAATAAGAACAAAATGCCTTTTTCATAAGGAAAAGAGTAGTGTAGACATCACTGAATGAGACGATTAATGGCCCATTTCAAATGCGCCGAAAGCTCGTTGAGAGAAAGTAATGCTTTACGAAAATCTTACATTTTTCAAACTTCACCTTCCCTCTCATGTGTTTCCTTCCAGTGAGTCGTGTTTTGCCCCCTAATGTAGAACCGATCTAGGAGCATTGGAAATAGGCCTTTACTTTACTATAAGGTTTTTTTTTACCACATTGCTCCCCTCCACACAAACACCCCATTCCATACAAAGAAGACTCACTTTTCGCCGGCCCTGGCCGCCGCCGAAAGCCACGCCGGCGTACCCGCCGCCGCCGACTTTTTTTCATTTCTACGCCGCCGCCGATTCGGCCTAGTCGGCGTAAACCTCTAGTACTGGGAGCATCTATTTATGTGCCCTTGCGTTTTTCTAATTATCTCAAAAAGTAACGATTCGATTTTAATAATTTTTATTTTAAATAAAAGGTAATACTTAAAGTTAAAAAAAAGAGTTTTCGAGGCTGTACTAAAATTTTAAGAAATAAAAAAAAAATGTAGAATCAATGTCAAGCCATTTAAAAATTTTGAACAGTTTAAATATATTAAATAAGTAATTGATCGTATTTGAGACGAATTTAAAAAAAAAAAGTTAAAAGAGAGAACTAAAATAATTTTCACTCTCAAAAATGTCGAGCCATCATACATGGGCACACTGCAGTATATTTATAATGCATTAATCATTTTAAGTACCAGTATTATCTTACTGCTACTGAAATCTCAATTTGCATTACCAGTAAATTTTTACTGAGTACTGAAATTTCACTTCCATTAATAGTACTGATTTACTGGTACTGAAATTTGACTTGCATTACCAGTAAAAGTTTACTGGTACTGAAATTTGACTTGCATTACAAGTACTGATTTACTGGTACTGAAATCTCACTTGCATTACCAGTACTGATTTACTGGTACTGAAAATACCTACTGATAGTGTAAAATCAATGCAGTATCAATGAATTTGTACTTACACTGAATATGGTATTGAATATTGGCTTTGTTGTTTCCTTGTTTTTTCTTTCTTTTTATTTTAGTTTATTTAAATTTTTTTTTTTTTGCCAAACATGCTTATCTTCTTTTTTCTCAATCAGAAAGAAAGAGCATTTATTGCAAAAACATCAGCTCATATTCAATGCAATAGGAACATTGTATGAAGAAGCATAGAAAAATCAGAACACAATCAAAAAGAGTACAATAAAAAATTATTGCACAGTAAATTTTATGGCCTGCACACTTTGTTTTAGAGGGTTAGAATATTTCATTTGTGCGTACGTGCGTAACACCCACAACCACTCGAGATAGACCATACAAAATACGTATGGAAATGATCAGCGTCACCAGGAGGTTCGATTTAGCCATGTCCATCTGTTCGTCTATCTGCATACATTTTCTTATCGAAGGAGTTGAGCTATCTTCACGACATGCATGTCCGCAGGGAGATGAGTAAGTACAAGTTCGAGAATGGACCAGATCGGACCATTTTGAAAGGTACGTCCAGTACTAGGGTCTGTCACAAAAATACCAAAACTGCCCGAAAATCTGAGTTTTTCGCGATATATCAATGAAAATTAGAATTTGAGCTTATATTGAAGCCTCAATTTCCCAAAATTTGGAAAAGCGGACATGACAAGAAGGCAGTTTTGATAAAGAAATAGGGGGAAAAATCGAAATATAAGGCCCTTATTGGCATTTAAAATCTCTAGTATACCTTGTCTTAATGGCTGGTATTAGGGGCTGTTTTGAAAAATGTTAAAACATACATATTTGTGTCGGGTATTGTATTGTCAGGTTCGCCTGACTATAACACCCTTATTTCTTTTTCTTATTCTTAAAACTGATTTTGTGTATAATCAGAGTAGAAGCGAGAGGGGTTGCAGGGGTACTTAAAAAATGTTGCTATAAAAATATCGAAAAGTAAAACATTAAGTGAAATTCTCGAATAAATATATAATATTTAAATGGTTTTATTGTATTTTATGAAGTGCTATTTTCACCAAAATACAGAATCTAATTCTAAAATTGTGGCTTTACTTGAGTTTTACTAAACCTTTCCCCCTACATCCAAGGTCTCGCTACGCCCTTGATATATGTAAGTCAAATATTTCACTGATGATTTTGATATAGAGTAATTCAAAGACTAAAAGCACGTGAGTTGTAATATTGAGTCATAGTGTTGCGCGTGATATCGTTATAACTAATAAAAAGTTTAAACTGAAATATTTCAATTTTCGGCCAATTAAAACTAATAATATGAGTGATTTAGATTTCGATAGTGACGATTCGATCAAAGATCCAGATTTTGTTTGCGAACCAAATCTTCCAAGCTGTTCAAATGGCCGTGGCTTACAATTAAGTGAAGATATTCTGAGCAATAAAAATTATAGTGGTATTCAAGCAACAGTGCAAATCGCAGTGTGCAATATTTGCACTGTTTTTTTTTGTACGCAAATTGACAAGTGCAAATATTGCACACTGCGTTTGCACTGTTGCTTGAATACCACTTATGTTTTGGAACAAAGTCTTTTTAGTGACTTAAGTGGGACTTCAAATGGCACATCAGATAGTTTAACCAATGAAGAATTGGTTGGTGTAAACAAAGTTCTCTTTAGTGAAGAACTTTTTAAAATTGTTGATAAGGTAAATTAAAGTGATAAATGTCGTCATATGTTATTTAATCCTCCCCAATTGTATTCAAATGTAGATGAACAGAACTCCTCATGAAAAAAGGATGTGTGGCTTGATTGCAGCTTGTCAAGTTTGTGGAAAAAAAATAAGAGGATCGCTGCGTGTTAGTTCGAACTTCATCAAACATTTGAGAAAGGAACATCCGCAAAAATTTTCCGAATTCAAATCAAAAAAAGAAGACAGCAGACAGAGTACAGGCCGCAAATCGTCTTTTCACCGTGACCTGTTGAATTTTATTTGCGAGACTACGTCTCCTTTGTCAATAGTCAGTGAAAAAAGCTTTCAGAAATTATTTCCTGGAAGAAGTATTCCGAGCAGGCGTTCAATTACGAGGCTTCTTTCAGAAAGTCACACTCAATATATGAAAAAAATGACCATCAATCTAGATAAAGTTGAATTCGTCTGCGTAACTGCTGATGTGTGGTCAGGTGGAAGGAGATCATTTTTTGGTTACACTTGCCACTGGTTAGACGCTGACAACTTCGAAAGGAAGTCTGTAGCACTTTTCAATCCCCCCCTTCGTGAAGCAACCCGCTTCACCAGCATCCAGATCCAAAACTGCTAGCTTTGATACAGCTCTCCGCAGGATTCCACTTGAGGTCTTCACATCGGCTCGACGGGCCACGCCATCAGCACCACGGTACAACTTCATCACTACGCCGCGACGCCACTGGGCTCTAGGCATCTGAGGATCGCAGATGAAGACCAAATCTTGCTCCTTCATAGGCCTTGTTGTTTCACACCACTTTACTCGCCTCGTCAACGTGGGCAGATACTCGAGCACCCATCGTTTCCAGAGTCTATCGCGCATGCTTTTGACGATCCTCCACTGTTTCTTCATCGCGCCTAGCTTCGGTTCCTCTTCGTCTACGCTGTGTGTCTGGGTGATGTTTCCATGTCCAATTAGAAAGTGGTTCGGGGTCAACGGTGATGGTTCGTGCGCGCTTATCGGGATGTGGGTGAGCGGCCGCGAATTCACGATGTTCTCAGCTTCTATCAAGAGGGCGTGGAACACATGTTCTTTTGGAGACAGATCCTTGACAGTATGACGTAGCACCTTTTTCACGCACTGGACCATCCGCTCCCAAGCTCCTCCCTCGGATGGATTCATAGGGCAATTAAAGATCCATTCGACACCTTTTGCAGACAACTCGTCTTGGATGCGGCTCGGTTCGAATACTTCACCGAAGCGCTTCATTTCCTGGTTGGCTCCCACAAAATTTTTTCCATTATCCGATCTTAGGCGGGCTGGAACACCTCTTCGGTTCATGAAATTTCTCATCGCAATGATACACGAGTCGGTGGATAAATCATGAGCCACCTCCAGGTGGATGGCGCGAACAGTTAAGCACGTAAAGAGTGCTACCCATCTCTTCTCCGTCCGACGGCCAACGGATATAGTCACCGGACCGAAGTAATCTAGGCCTGTATTTTTAAATGGCCTCGTATATGGATCTAATCGATCTTTGGGCAATGGACCCATAAGCGGCGCTCTTGGAACGATTTTCTTGAGTTTGCATACCAGACACTTCGACACGACTTTCTGCAGCGCCCGTCGGATTTTTGGGACCCAGTACTTCTTCCTAACTTCACTTATTGTTGCTTCGTGGTTCACGTGCTTCATCTGGCAGTGGTAAAACTGTAAAACAAGACTTGTTAATTTGTGGTCATTTGGCAATATGATAGGCCGTTTGGAGCAATGAGGCAGGAAGCTGGCTGCTTCAATTCGACCATTAACACGTAGCAATCCGTTTTCAGCAATGTATGGCGAAAGCTGGAGAAGCGACTACGTTTTGGCAGGCTTTCTGAATTTTTTAGGCAATGAATTTCAGAGGAAAAGGCTTCCGATTGAGCTATCAATGTTAGTCGGATTTCTGCTGTATTGAGCTCCGATGCTGTGAGGCCATATTGTGTCAAGGGGTAATTTCGTTTCTGGCTGTGATTTACGAAACGGAGTGCCCAGGCCATGACTCTTCTTAATCTAGAAAAGGACGAGAAGCGATTAAGATTGATAATCTGATTGTTTGAAATTATCAGGCATGTTTTCTGGGGAATTTCCTCTTCATCTGCTCCTGTTTCCGGATGGCAATCTGTTGGCCATTCACTCGCATCACTTTCCAAGAAGGCTGGTCCTCGCACCCATCTCGAGTTCGGCAAAAAGTTTATGTTTTTTGAGAACCTAGTGGCTTCATCGGCTACATTCTCATTCGTTGGAAGCCACTTCCAGTTCTCGACTTTTGTAGACGCTAAAATTTCGGCCACTCGGTGTGCTACGTATGGTTTATATCGGCGATGCTTGCTATCGATCCACTTCAGAGCAGTCTTCGAGTCGCTCCACATGAAGTACTTATTCGGCGTGAATGCATGGCTTTCCAAAATGCTCTGTTTGAGTCGCGTGCCGAGTACGGCGGCTTGCAGCTCCAGGCGAGGAACTGAGATTAATTTCATAGGAGCGCATTTCGTTCTGGAAGCTATGAAGCTTACGTTTATGCTCCCGTTGGCATTTACATATCTCCAGTAAGCTACTGCAGCAAACGCATTCTCGCTGGCATCCACGAAGACATGGAGTTCAATGTCCTTTGGCATGCCGTCTGGAAAATAACACCTTGACATGCGAAAATCAGAAATTTTATTCATTTGCGTTTTCCAGTGCATCCAGAAGTCGGCTAGTTCATCAGGTATCTCCTCGTCCCATCGGCAATCTCGACGCCAGACTTCTCGCAAGATGAGCTTTCCTCCAATGGTGAATATGCTCAGAAATCCGAGGGGGTCGAACGTGGACATTACTATGCTCAACAATTCTCTTTTTGTAGGTTTTCTTTTACCTGATGTTACCGCTGAACTGACTTTGTTAAACTTAATATGGAACTTGAGCGTGTCGGATCGACTATCCCAGTGTATGCCCAACACCTTTTCGAAAGTATCGTTTGCTAGCATTTCTTTAGGTGCGTCACACCCATCCAGGGCTGTGCGAACTTTGGTCGAATTAGATATGAAACCTCTCAATTCAAACCCGCCATCTTTGTTGATGCTCCGCACTTCCTTGGAAACGCCTATCGCTTCTTCTTCGCTATCGAAACTATCCACGAAGTCGTCGATATAGTGGTGCTTGATGATAGCTTCGATCGCTCTAGGGCTGTTTTGTGCATGCTCGTAGGCGTTCAACTTGAGCACATGTCGCGCGGAACATGGCGAACAGGCAGCACCGAACGTCATAACTCTCATCTCGTACTCGTCTGGCTCTCTATATTGTTCGCAATTTCTCCATAGGAAGCGTTGGCTAGCTCTGTCTTCTTGTCGTATGAGTATTTGGTGGTACATTTCTCTTATGTCCGCACAGACTGCTATTTTGCCACGGCGAAAATTGAATAGAAAATTTGGCAGGAGCTCTATGTCTTGTGGTCCTTTTAGCAAGTGACAGTTAAGAGAAGTTCCGTTAACGCGGGCAGCAGCGTCAAAGACAAGGCGCACTTTTTTGGCTTTATTCGGGTTTACTACTCCGAAGTGTGGCAGATACCATTTCTTATCGCCTAGGCATGCAGTTTCCGTAGGTAAGAGCTTTCGAGCGTAGCCCTTTTTGACATAGCTTGCTATTACGGCTTTGTATGAGTTTGCGAATTCTTCGTCACGCATCAATTTTCGCTCGATGCCAACCAATCGATTCAGGGCCAGGTCATAGCTATCGGGAAGCGCTATCTGATCCGAACACCATAGTAGTCCCGTTTCGAAACGCTCGCCGACTCTCCTTGTTGTCTCCTCGAGAATACTTTTTGCTCTTACGTCGTCATGATTTTCTAAGGCTGGAGCGTTGCGCACCCCCATACTCTCGATGTTAAAATAGCGATCTACGAGCTGATGAAGGCTGTCGTTATTTTCCACTCTGGCGAAAAGGCATGATGAAACGCTAGTGGATAATGATCGACATGGACCATAGACGACCCAACCGAGTTTCGTATTACAGGCTATAGGACCAGACGCCAAGGGCTTTCCGGCGGCCGTAGGTAGTCCAAGGTAGGCGTGGTCTAATCCTATAAGAAGGTGAGGTGTTACATTAGAGTATGGTTTGATTGGAGCATTAAATGATTTAAAGGCAGTTCGTATATCGCGTTCTGAAAGGCTTTGAACCGGCAGATTTAAATTAGAGACTGCGTAAACGTCACGCAACATGTAGCATTTATTTTTACTCAGACCTTTGATTCTCATGTTAAATACTGTTGAATCTTCTTGTGCTGAATGTCCTCCGATCCATTGAATGTTCAACGTGTTCGTTCTTCCGCGCACTCCAAGCTTCTCCGCGACCTTCTTATCAAGCATCGTCACTGAGGATCCTTCATCGAACAGGGCATACACTTCCAGACGGCAGTTCTCCCATACAAAGTCACGGGCAAAATACGAAATAGGAGTTTTTTATAGTGCGGCGATAGGCAACTCAGAACGTTTTGAGGTGCTTCTGCTGTTCCGGGGGGGGTTCCATTGGGGTTTCGTCGGCTTGACTTTCCTCGTGAAGAAGCTTGTGATGGTGGCGGCGGCATCCATTTTGCTGACATATCTTTTTCCGACGGCAGTTTCTGGAACCGTGTCCACGGCACAGACATGTGAAACAGGCTCGAAGCTTTTTTATTTGTGCCCAGCGCTCGTTCACAGAAAGATTTAGAAAGCGTGTGCATTCCTGGATTTTGTGCTTTCCTTTGCAGAAAAGGCATTCAATTGACAATTCGTTTGTACTCAGAAGCACTCGTCGCTTCGAATCTTTGTTTTCGATGTCTTGAATTGTGCAGATGAGGTTTGCAGTTTCACTCAGAAAATCGCTTAAGTGTGCGATCGTTGGATACGGTTGGATATTCACGGCGATTCTGGCCCATTCCAGCTTTTTGCTCATCGGTAGTTTAGAAACAAGTTCCTCGAGCAATGTCGGGTTGGCGATGTGGTGTTGACCGTTTATTGACTGTAAAAAGGTACACAAATTTTTAACCTTTGTCGCAAAGGGAATCAGTTTAACTAAGTTTTGTTCGGACACATGCGTAATCTCTCTTACTTGGCGCAGCTGACTCTGAATAAGCTGTTCAGGCCTACCGAATCGGAAGCGCAGTTGGTCCATCACGGCGATTATATTATCGGGGTGAATCAAAAGGGATTTTACCGTCTCCTTTGCGTCACCTTTTAAGCTTTTTAAAAGTCGCTGATGATTCTCTAGGTTTGTATAGGCGTATGCGACTGTCGATTGAGTGAAGGCAGTGTAAAAGGATGGCCAGTCTTCTGGTTCCCCGCTGAATTCGGGCAAATCTTGAAGCTTTCTGGGATTCATCGCGTTCGATCGGCTTGAAGTGGAAACGTACGATGGCAAAATGGTGGAACCGCTTGGCGGCAATGTGTATGTGCTTGAGCTGCTTGGCGGCAATATGCATGTGTTCGAACTGCTTGGCGGCAATATGCATGTGTTCGAACTACTTGGCGGCAATATGTATGTGTTCGAGCTGCTTGGCGGTAATATGCATGCGTTCGAACTACTTGGCGGCAATATACATGTGTTGGAGCTGCTTGGCGGTAATATGCATGCGTTCGCTGTATACGTTGGCAACGCGACGCGTCCCTGCGTTGGCTGCGGCAGACTAAAATTAATGGCCGAACTTAAAGCGGCTAACGGCAGATAGGGATTGGCGGGAATAGCGATTGCGGCTGCATCGGTGTTAGTGTAACGGTTTTCTGGCACAGAAACAATAGGTGTAGTGACAGGCTGTGGTGTACACGTGGTGCTGACTGCGTGGCCTGAAAGAGAGGTTTCTGTTAGCGTTCCTAATGATAAAGGCAAACCTCGGCAATTTGGCGATGAACTTGATGCATCATCTCGCAGAACTGATTGTAAGTGCGAGCACTGGCGTTGGGTTTTCGATAGCTCCGTTTGTGCATCCGCTAATTGTCGTTTTAATGCATCGATTTGACTTTGCATTTCGGCTTTATGATTTCCCTGAGTAGCTCCATTCGACTCCTCTGGCTGATTTGTGACGCTTATGGCTGGCTGCTCTTGTGTCTCCACTCTCCCTGTTTCCGAAGCTGGCTGCTTAGGGTCGCTTGGGGCTGTCGGCGTAGCATCTGCGTCGGGATGTAGGCGGGGACTTTTACGTACTGGCGAATGTAATAGTTTTCCCTGTGACATCTCCAAGCTCCTAGTGGGATTCATATATTCACTATTGTTTCGTTCAGGAGGCGAGTGACGAAAAAAGCACGAAAAGAAACGTGCGAAATAAAGAATGTGATCTTCGGAGTTTAGCGAATTTAACGCTTGGCATAAAAAGACGTCAATCTAAATTTGTAGTTGCGAATCTTTCAAAGCACGGCAGTGCAGATGACGTTTTCGTGCGTTTATTTCTGTTAGACATAAGATTATACAGTCTTTTAAACATTCAAGAAAATGAGAAGCTTACCGCAGTTTTCCAACTCCCTCGCTCGGATCACAATTTGCAAGTGAAGTAAAATCCGATCTTACATTCTAGTTTAACGGCTAGACTAGAGCGAGCGAAACAGAAAACTGCTTTACAGCAAGTACAAAAGAGAACAATCTAACAGCTTAAGCTTACAAGAATATAAAACAAAAGGCAATCACTGACAATTAGGTATTCACAAAATAAAAGGGTATTCATCACATAAAATGGTATTCATCACATATAATGGCACTCACTACACGAGGAACTTTTCATTACAATCATATACCTGGGGAAAAAATCGTTTATACGATCACTGACAATGGATCAAACTTCATTAAGGCATTTAAAGAATTTGGAGTTGACTTGAGTAAGCGATATAATTATTTATTCCAATAACGCAATTTTTATAGCCATTTTTTATTGATTCAGAATTTATTAAAGAACATGGAAGTGATGAGGAACATGACCCTGGCTCGGATTCAGATAGCTCAATGGATGATTCAGGTCCTGAATTTCGTTCTGTGACTCCCCGACTGTCAAAGCATTTTCCTTGTGCCAGCCACACTTTAAATCTTCTGGCATCTACAAATTTTAATAAAATAATAAAATCCTTAAGTCAGGATATCGGAGATATCCATAAAAGGTCGTTTGACAGGTAAAAATTTACATAATTCCAATCGCATACTATCTTCATTCATATTTTTTTCCTGTGTAGGTGCACACAGATTTGGAACAAGGGTAATCGACCGAAATCTGCTGAAATAATCAATGCAGTTATAAACGGTTTACGATTCCGTAAAGAAGTTGCTGCAATACAAAACAAGCTTACCAGAACTGTGTTTTCGTTTAAATGTTCCCACCATTCTCAATGATGAGCTTGAGTACTTAGAGGAATACATGAAGCTTATGGGACCTATAGCAGAGGCTATTGACTTTCTTCAGGGCGAAAAGACCATTTATTTCGTATACTTTGTACTTACCATCGTGTCTCTAAGAATAAAAATGCGTCGTCTGGAGCCTGCGAGTTTCAAGTTTTTAGGCGAAGCAAACATAAAAATGCAAGAAGCTTTGCTTTAAAGGTTTGAAAAATATTTTCTATTGCAGCCTGACGCGTGGGATGCTGTTATTGCGGCAATATGTGTTCCAGATATTAAATTTCGATTCATAAAAGCTCTGTTAGAGACAGCGACCTCACAGACTGAGGAAGAAATTAAAAAAATGTTCAACACTTATGTGATGAAGTATGGCAAAATAGCCGATGCCGATACACGTGCTCTGCCTCAGACCCCACAAAAAACATTCTTCGATTTTGGGGAAGCATATGATGGTAAGTTTCTTACTCTTCAATTTTTTTTTAAATATTTGTATTAAAATATGTGTTTGTATATCTAATTTTCTTATATAGATGTTGCCGTACAGAGTACTGACTCGGAAAATTATCTGCAGGAAACGATGTTATACCTTATCGAAAGAGACACAAGCATACATTGTCTCAAACGTCATCCTCCCATAAAAAACCTTTTTTTAAAATACAATACCCCATTACCTTCATCCGCGCCAGTAGAACGGTTGTTTTCCTTTGCTGGGATTGTAAATCGTTCCAGAAGACAAAAACTTAGCGATGAAAACTTCGAAATGCTAGTTTTAAGAAAGGCTAATAGCATCGAGGAAAAATAAAATACAAGAACTTTGATTCCACATTTTAATGATTTATTTAATTTACTGATAGTGCATTGATTTTAAAATACCAGTAGGTATTTTCAGTACCAGTAAATCAGTACTGGCAATGAAAGTGAAATTTCAGTACCAGTAAAAATTTACTGGTAATGCAGGTCAAATTTCAGTACCAGTAAAAATTTACTGGTAATGCAGGTCAAATTTCAGTACCAGTAAAAATTTACTGGTAATGCAATTTTTTTTCAGTAATCAGTAAAATTTTACTGGTATTGAAAATTGAATTGCAATATCAGTAAAAAAATAATTTTACTGCATTTTTACTGGTAATGAAAAGTGCCCATCTATACGAGCCATATACTAATCAATTGATTGTTCTTCAGACGAATTTTTAAAAAGAAAAATGTAAAAAAGTTTTTAATGAAGTACTAAGATTTTAAGAAGAAAAAAAATATATATATATATATATTTAAGTATTACTATCCGATACTGATTTATTAGAAAGATTTCGAAAAAACATTTAAAAAAAACTATCACGATTTGAAAGAACATTTTTTTTTTTAGCAATTATATCAAAATAAGTAAAGTAAACATTCGTATGAGAATAATGTCAAAATTGAAAAAAATCGAACATAGTTTTAAGGTATAAAGTGGGAAAAGTTTCATCGAAACACTGAGGTCCACACCGGAACAGTAACAAATCCAGAAACACTCATCAACCTAAATAGCAACGAAAAAGCAGCACAACAACAACGGAACGCAACAAGCGAATGATACAATAAGTTCGCCGATTGGAACCACAGCAACAGAGTCAAACACACCGCCGCCGCCACCAGCACCAGCACCGCCAGCAACACCAACCCGCCAGAGCAATACCAGTGACATCGGCGAGCCTACAGCCACTATCTAACACCTTGGCAGGCTGACCCGAGTCTCAGATTTCAACCTGGTAGCCGCAACGTTTTTATTAACAGTCACGATGCTCGTGACTTGCCGAGGAGGGGTGGGATGTTGTGAGTCGTACTAAACACAACTAACGTCACGTCACACTCCAACGTCACGCTATCAGCTCTAAGCGGGAAAAGTGACAAAACATATAAGAACAATCAAAACTCAGCAGAGGAGTTCGACGACACACCACAAACCTTGAAATCCGATACCCTTCAGTAACAACAACAACAGCCTGCCACGAGAAGTTCAAGGCGAAACGAAAAAGCAATAAACAAACACTACGCCGGCAGAAAAGCGGATGGACTATCGTTGACGCGAGAATGCGAGCAAAAACAACAACATTAGAACGCAACAATTACGTAAACAAGCACACCGATCGCCGGTACCAAACTTGGCACAAGGCAGACCCGAGGAAAAGGCAAGTGGGGAAAAAGACGAAAGACCACGAGCAAGCAAGTCAGCAATAAGCAACGGCATAAGCGGTTCAACGTCTTCAAAGACAGACATACATCAACAATAGAAACACAGCAATAAAGCTATTGGCGTAACTCGCAACAACAACAACAGGCGATCGAGAAGGGAAATCAACGCAACGTATGCAAGAAGTTACAAGCCCGTCAACAGAACAACACGAGCCAGGTGCAACAACAACAAGTGCAACGTAGGCACACCGGCAGGGGAAGTTCAAAGTCATACTGATGAAATCAATCAATAGCCAATATTGCTAGATTGGCAATATTGATCTATTTAAGCGGAGATTCGATCTATGGAAGAGGACTTGCAGTTTGGAATCGAAAGTCTAATCAGATCTCAACTTTGGCGCACCTACTTACGAGCCAGGACGACAAAGTGTGGATCTCAGTACTAGCTAGGGATTAGGGCAGTTAAGTAAGCCAGAATAGGATTGCTGTATTTAAAAAGAAAAAAGACTTAAATAAAGTATCATTGAAATTGAAGTCGATGGCGTTCTTATTTGTGGTATTCGCTTAGACGTCCATCCCCAGCATGCAACATTTTATGGCGCAGCCGGTAGGATGACACAACATTTTATGGCGCAGCCGGTGGGATGACACAACAAAGTTATAAATTTAAGATACAAATTTTAAACTTCAAAACTTTTAATTTTACCTATAAATTAAAAATTTGGATAAATTTGCTTAAAAATCAGCAGCATAATATGTGTTTTACTGGTTGGTCAAAATCTTCAGAAGCCTTTTCGTTCTCATGTTACAGCTGGTGTTATATTTAGACACGATTCAGATTTACCCCACTTTCCCCTATGTATGTATATATATACAGTGGTGGACATGAATTTAAAACATATCATATCCATGAAGTATTTTCGATTGTTTTTCACATATCACGAAATCCATGTTACCCACTGTAACAGCGTGCGAATTATTTTAATTGGTTAAGCTAAGAAAAAATTTTTCCGAAAACTGATTTGCAATTATTATTAATTAATTTTACCCTCTTTTCAAAACGTGTAAAGGGTTTTTAAATGCATTTGTAAATTTCGATGATATTAAGCAAAATGTCCATTACGCACGCGTCACAAAATTTTTCCTTTAGAAATTTTATGTCAGCTTCTATCTGAAATTTCTGTGAATTGAATTCAGATAGAATTTTAATATTTTTTTACAGCTATAAGATGTTATCCTAGATTACACTAGTAGCTATGTTATTTGAGAAAAAATAAATAAAACAACTTTTTCTTAACTTTAAACTCCGTTAAGCACATGTAACAAGTGTTCAT
Organism: Chlorops oryzae; assembly: GCA_020466095.1. Taxonomy (NCBI): domain Eukaryota; kingdom Metazoa; phylum Arthropoda; class Insecta; order Diptera; family Chloropidae; genus Chlorops; species Chlorops oryzae. The sequence continues at coordinate 105,192,804 of CM035806.1, forward strand.
ATGTATTAGAACCTTAAATTCTTTACATTCTCTAATTTTTTATGATGTCTTTTATTGGAAATGAAAAAAAAATATTTGGCAATTTCTTTCCATCCAATTTTTAAAATTTTTGCACGTTTGCATTGAATATTAGTACTGGGAGCATCTATTTATGTGCCCTTGCGTTTTTCTAATTACCTCAAAAAGTAACGATTAAATTTTAATAATTTTTATTTTAAATAAAAGGTAATACTAAGAGGTATTTTTTTAAATAGCTATAAAAAGGCGCAAAAACGGTAAAACACTGAAAAAAATTAATTTTGTTTTTTTTGTGGAAAATTTTTTCTCAGTGTAAAATTAAAAAAAAAACAGTTTTTGCATTCTCGGTTAAATTAGCTATCATCAACCATTTTTTTCATCTTCCTACCATAATTACTTTTTGAGATATAACATTTTGAAAAAAAGTCTTATCAAAAGGGATTTTTCAAGAATATCTCAAAGACACTCAGCAAAATAAACTTAAAAATTGGTTCCTGGAGTGTTTTTTGGTTAAACCTATTGAAAAATTAAGAAAACTTCAAAATCCCTTTCAGGGGGCTGCAGTCGGAAGTACCCTTGGTGTCAAAATAAACACGTACTGAAGAAAAAGTGTAACATGTGCGTAACGCGTGAAATTTTTTTCAATACAGATATGAAAAAAAAAGAAAGTAAAGAAGTTTACAACGGCTAAGTCGATTGCACACATACCTTTTCCTCAGCCAAAAATATGTTAAAACATTACCTTAACAAAAAATTCTGCCGTTTTCCTTGTTCTACCTTAGATATCTAGCTACACCTTATCTGTGCTTCGATTTAGCTTCACAAACTCGAAATTATTATTAACTACTAAATTTTTGTGAATGGTCATAGTCAAATTTTAACCGTTAGAGGACATTTTGTCTAGCTGCGAAATACTCAATTCAATATAGTGAAAATCAAATATTTGCAATTTTCGCGAATGGTGGTCATGGTTAAATTTTAACCGTTAGAGGACATTTTATCTAGCTGCGAAATACTCAATTCAAAATAGTTAAAATCATATATTTGCGAATTTCGCGGATGGTGATCTTGATCAAATATTAACCGTTAGAGGATATTTTGCCTAGTTTGCACATATATATTTATTAGCAATATATCAATAAGTTTGAATAACTGTTTTTTTCCAATTTATTTGAGCCACCAGCGCTCGCAATCACCGAAAAGAGCGATATGAAACAGCAAAATGTTTGCTCAAATGCGCTCGCTGCACGAAATTAAAAGAAAACAAAGAAAAACTACCGTTAACTTGTAGAATTAAACTTAAAACGTGAAGTTCGAGTTCCATAGAATATATTCTGTACAATTTCCCTTCTCTCTTTGCAATTTCATTTTTGACTTATGCAGTTGACTTTTTCGTGGATTTCGTGATATAGATTGCTAATTTGTATCCCAACATTTTTCTCACTACGCATCGCTATATGGAGAATAAATTCCGTTACTTTTAAGCTTTGTTATTGTTTTATATTTTGTTTTATTTTTCGTTCTTTGCGAAATAAACGTATTGAAGTTGGACACGAATTTAAAACATTTCAAAAATATTCTATTCTACGCCTGAGTTTTGTTATAAATTTACACTTTTTGGTAAGATTTTATTGTTTTACTCATTTATAAATCAAAAACAACATAAATAATTACCAGTGATGACCACCACTACAGACAAACGTCTGAAAAATGTTAGTGTATAGTACAACAAAAACATAAAAATACAAAAACTAGCTTCTCTTCTGAAAAAAGCGGCACAGAGCCTACTCGTTCGGTATCATTTTTAAAACTCTCTCTTCATATACGTACACGAACTTCTATTTTTTGCTTCTCTTTTGCCTTTTTGAATGCCTTTTGGGCATGCCTGATAATTACAGTAGCCATGCCTTAACATACTTAACATACATGGTGCTCAAAATCTCAGCGGCGATTGATTTTTCAACTAAAGAACGATGGCAAAACAGTGTTGGAGATATCCAATCTTTTGAAATGCTCAAGATCAGGCATGCCCAAAAGGCAGTCCGAAAAGGCAAAAGAGCAAAACTGAGAGAAGCTCGTGTGTGTATATAAAGCGAGAGCCCGTAAAATAAAAATCAGTCTGCGTCATGTAGGACTGTAGGTCTAACTGTCGACGTCGAAAAGCCTCTGCCGCGATGGGGATATACACCATTAGGCAGGAATAGGAAATTCAACAAATTGGGGATATTCACCAAAAAGCTACCAACAAAAACCTTAAGCAGGAATAGGAAATTCAACAAATTCGAGAAATTCACCAGAAAGCTACCAACAACAATACGGGTAGACACAAAGTGGCACTATGATGCCACATGCAAGAAAATTATCAAAGAAACACGGCGTCGGCTCGGTTTTTTATATTGCTTGAAAAGTTCATAATTGAAACTTTATTAAATTTATTACGATATGTTTTTGCTTAATGTGCACGAATGTTTTCATTTTCTAATAAATTGACATACATTTTTGACTACGACTACGAATTTGATTGTACATAGAATTTAGTATTTTTGATAAAACATTGTGATCAAAAAGTTATGTAGACAGGGTAGGACTAAAAAAACAATTTCTGTTTCTCCTTGATATTGAGTTTCCTTGATTAGTTTGATGTTTTTCAAGCTTTTCATATCATTTTATGAGTTTGGTAGATTTTTACATGTAATGTACTCGAAAATCGCCCAAAATTAAAAATAAAAGTGGCAATGCATTTCACCACAGCAGAGCTAAATATTTCGCTGACATAGCATGCTTCTCTTTTCCTCATGCTATATACCTATGTTGAAGCAGCGTAACTCTAACACATTGCAGGTATTAGGAAGAAGAAGAGTTAGACCTATAGTCCTTTATGGTCTGCGTTTAGAAATCAAAGAGAGAGCATCGCATTTGGCGCAACAATTCCTTTTATATTGAAAGAACGAACATTTGAAAGCGGTGTGAGAACACTGAAAAATATTTTTGCATTTTTTATATTGCTTTACAAAAAAAAACCGAACTAATTTTAAGGTTGAAATTTTATAACTTAGGATTAGTTATATAGTTATACGTGGCTCTGGGGTAGCGTAGGGGATGCGTGCTATGCTCTTGATCCCAGGGTCCGAGGTTCGATTGCCGGCACAGGCGAAACGGAGTGTAATGTTCCAAGCCTAGCACTGGTTTTTCAAAAATCACATGTTAGGGGCACACTACATAAAAAGACGTACACTCACACAAAACACAAGAAAACCTCATTGGTATCACAATCAGTGTGTCCACTTATTTTTTTTTTAATGCGGTAGAATTCTCAAAAAATTTAGGTAGATTTTAACAAAATGCGGTAGATTTTTTATCCAAAGAAATTACTTAATTTAATACTATATAACAATAATATATTAAAAACAAAAAAGCAATACAGACATTTTCTTGTTTTTAAAAAATCAAACAAAACTAAAATCTCTTCTATCCGAAGCATTAACGGCGCTCAAGGTTGAGGTTCTGTTAAATTAATTATAAAGATGACGCACACTTATAAACCAATGTTGATATTAATTTACCTTTTTATGAACTTGTCCATTTTAAAATAGTTTTGCCGCCGAAGAGAACTTGCTTCAAAAGTTTCAATTCAAAAGAAATTAAAGAACGTTACGCTGCCGCTGTTATTTTTTTAACTCAATTTGATGGCAGATAAGAGCGCTGCCAGACTTGACTATTCGTATATCACTCATTTCATCTTGATATTGCAACTAAAATTGACGCCAATTAAGTCCTCTAATTTTCAAATCGTTGAAAAATATTTGTTGAAGTAAAGTTCCTTAATAATGTTGACGTAAAATTTTAATATTTCCTTGTACAATTATTTGATTTGTGCTGCCGAGATGTAGGTAGATTTTGGGCCTCGTTCGGTAGAATAGGTAGAATGTCAAATTTTACAAAATATGCGGTAGATCTACCGCATATGCGGTAGAAGTGGCCACACTGATCACAATGGGCCGATTAACGGCCTAAGTGGCAGCCACTTCAACCTACCTACCTACCTACCTATATAGTTATACTTATAGTAATAGTTTTATAATAGTAATATAATTTGAATTCTTTGAACAAAGCTCAATGCTTAGTTTGCTGTAAGCAAATGGGTACTCTTAAAAAGGACCATTTGCGTCAGCACTATTTAAGACTGCATGGCGAATGTGCCAATTTAAGTTCTGAAATTTGAAATTTGCTTTTTGATTTTCATTTTGCTTCAATTTATTCATGATTTTTATTTTCAGTGCAAAGCACAAACCAGTTTCTGAACAAAAACATTCATTGAATGCTCAGTTGTACGAAGCATACAATACTACAAGCGACACTTCCCAAAATCACTAAGACGGGTGAGGGGAGCTTGTATAAACCCTGCAGTAATGAAGAGGTCAATTTGCCAAACAGGAGTACTCTGAGGTTACTCGAAATATGACTAGTCAAAATGTACAGTATTTTATGTATCTACGGAGATCTACGGGGGGTGAGTTTCAGGATTTCTTTTCGCTTTGTGCTTCGATTGCGAAGTAGAAAAGAAATTGTTATTGTCTGCTTTAAGTTCGCATTCTGATCGTTGCGCTACCGAAAGGTAGTTAGCTGGACGGTTAAGACTATCGCTCAGCGACCTCATGGGTTGGGGTTCGATCCCTGGCTCGGGTGAAATTAATTTTTTTTTTATTACCAAGTTTTTTTTATGTTTATATTTTAATTTATTTTATTTAACAGTTAATTTTGAAATAAAAAATGTTTCGCTCAATTTTTAAGTATTTTTTTTCTATTTTATCTTTTTTTTTATATGTATTTATTTTTCAATTAAAAAATTTTTGTAGTAAAAATTCTACTCGTGCGTTCCACAAAAACTTCAGCAACCAAAAACTCAAATGAGCGTTTTGATCAATTCATGAAATTTGCTTGTTTAGCGTAATGGTTAAGACGCTGACTTACCAACCCAGAGATCAGCGGTTCGAGGCTCGGTCAAGGCAAGAAAATTAAAAAAGTAGTGAAAAAGAAAAGATTTAAAAAAGCAAAAGAGAAAAAAAAATACAAAACAAATAGGAGAAAATAATTTTTTTTTTTCATAAAATGTGCAAAAAAACAAATTGACCAAAAATTGACCCAACTGTATATACTCCAGGTCTAGTTCATATGAGAAAAAACTGTGACTAGTTATTTTCCAATGACAGCTCAACGTTAAAAAAGACAGTTCAAAGCATTGTTTGGCAAATTAAGAGGGAGTAGTCCTGGTATTTTTGTGACTAGTTGGGCAGTAGTTGGAGAGTAGTTGGAATTACTGCAGGGAACCGACTTTGCCCATTCACAATCTGACTTTTCCCACAGTTAACACATTCACATAAAATAAACTGACTTTCACCACGATTTGTGTACATATGAACTCACACATCGACATAACAATCTGACTTTCAACACAGCAGAGCTCAATGCTTATTACCCTCTAGGAAGCGTGAGGTATATTGCCCGGATGCAACTAGTACTTTCACCAAAACTAAAGAACTAGTGCAAAGGGGGGTAGAGCTTCGTATAAAGCTCCGACTAGTATTGCATGGAAAAATGGTTTTTCGTGTCAGTAATAAGAGTTGCCATTATATAGTTGTTGCAAAGAGTGCTTCGAAATCAAAAATAAAATCTATCTTTATATATTACAAATATTTTTGTAAATAAAACAAACACGAAAAATAATTCGGTGTCTTTTAAATATTGTGTATTGGAGGCTCAAAAAATTTTAGAACAAAAATAACCAAAAAACCACAAAATATGGTCAATAATCTTTCAAAGGAACTAGTGTTTTACTATACCCAATTTACCCAATTGGTTACCAAATCACTAAAAAAGCCCACACGCAATGTTAATTTTGTACAGAGTAATACATAGCCAGGGGTATAAAGAAGAACCAGTGCTGGTGGAATTAGAACTAGTAAGCCGCTGCAGCTTAACTACTCATACTTCCTGCAGGGCTGTTGAACTGTTCACCACAGCAGTCGTTGACAAAACTCTATCTTTTTCAGTCACACTCATGTAAACTGTTCTGTCTCTATCGCACCCGCATATTCTTATCATACCTACAAGCAAATTCAAAAAATTTAGAGAGTGTCGCTTGTAGAATTGTATGACACGAATTATGCTGAACGAGTAAGACATGTGTCGCTTGTTTTCAGAAGAGAACTGATTTGTTTAATTTTTACGTTTTTGTTGTACCAACACACGCACATTTTTTGTACGCTGATTGTAGTGATGGTCATCCCTGCTCAAGATCGATGGTGTCTATCCTAGCCCTGCAGGAAGTCTGTCGCCATATGGCCCCATGTCTATATTGACGTCAATATAGACAAGAGAACTAGTGACAACGTCAACAGTATTTATAGGCGGTGTCATTAGAGAAACTGTACTGTCAAGAGATATAGTTCATCTCCATTGACCATGTCAACAACGTGTCTCCTTGTAAAATGTGCCGCAAAATTGAACAAGTTAGACTCGTTAAAACTAAAATGCAAGCTATGTTTATTGAAAGCGGAAAGTATAAATATATATATTAATTACTGGTGACTAGCGAAAAAGTACTCCTTTTGTCTACATAATAGTACCGACGTCACTAGTTCGTCAATAGTTTTTCGGTCTACTGTCGACATTCAATGACAACTCAATGTTAAATGTCTATAGCGCAAAGCATTGCGGCGGGTATAGCTGGTCAGTAGTACTGTCGACGCGGTCATTAGTGAAAGAGTATAGATTCACGTTTGACATTTCCTGCAGGGAGTCTACAGCAGAGGTTGTCAGGGTACGATACACACGCATAAGTGTCTGTGTGTTGAAAGCTTTTAAAAGCTTACAGTTAAAAAAAAACTTGTACGTCAAATTGAAAAACCAACTTTCATTGACATTTTGTGCAAATTTTTCTGGCTGAAAAAAGTGTAGAGGCATAAGAAAAGCAATGAAAGGAAATTTAAAAAAATATGAAAATATATGAAGAAATAAATGAAGAAAAAATATGTGAAGTCATTTAATGCTGCGAAGAAGGAGTATGTTCAACAAAGCAATTGAGATCTATATCATTCTGGTAGCATTTGATGCGAAGTAAATCCTGAAGGTGTTTATTTGTCAGTTTACTTCTATGACGTGTTTGAATTAGTTTGAGGAAGGAGAAGGAACTTTCACATAAGTAAGTTGTGTTAAACATCGACAGCAATTTGTGCATAACTTCCTTTGTTTGACCATACTTTCCTTCGTCAATATTTTCTACAAATTAATTCCTATGTGAATTGGAACTGTCAAATCTGATTGCATCATTAAAATTTAATTTTGTAGTGGAATATCATATTTAGTAGCGTCGCATTTCCATTCTGCTATTCAACTAGTATTTAAAAAAAACGTCAGTCTCGTTTGAGCACTATTGAAGGAAAGAATTCGCCAGTGGCGACTCGCCATGCTCATATTTAAGCGTGTACTAGCCAGTGTTGGAAAAGTAGGTGTAATTGTACCTTTTTCGGCCCTTTTTCACTTCAAAGGTACATTAGGTACAATTTGTCCATTTTAGGTACAATTTCAAGATGAAGAAATATTGTTAGTGAATGAAATGTTGAAAGCTCTTCTGTGGTTATCCGCGACTACTACTGATTCTATTGCAACATTCTCATGAAATTTACACAGAAGCGGCATTAGCCGTCATAAGAATATATTTCACGGGTTGTCATCGAAATTGGAATAGATTACTCCATCGTATCAGTACCTCTCGTTTTGCAAGACAATGTCATCGTTCGGGAGTGAATAACACCTTCTCTCGATGATATTTCCATTAGAATTGGTATGAATAACATCTCCTTTAAATGACCATCAGATTTGATAAGTACGAAAAATTTTCCCCTTGATGTCTTCGGTGAAAACATTAATGAATTTACCATTTATGAGCAAAAATTCGGCTGGGTATATTAGGTTCACTTTACTATATTTAGGTACAATTTATGGACCATTTTAGGTACACACTGAAAATTCCATTTTCCAACACTGGTACTAGCACAAAAACAACAAGCATACGAAAAAAAGAGCGTCAGTTGCGCTGCTCTCTCGAAATTTAAAAAAACAGCTTTCGAACTCACATGTACACGCTGTCGGTGTGAAAGCTATAAAACAGCTTTTGAATGTCGCTTATGGACGTTTAACGGGCCTGACAACCTCTGGTCTACAGCCATAAAATCGAAAGGATGTGAGATCTATGTTTTGGAGTCCTTGACTATTCTCCGAAGGCGTCATTTACTAACATTTATAATTTTTCCCGCTTGCTACCTATTTAATCTAAATCGTAAGAAAATTTTTCCAAACGAGCAAAACTGAGTACATGTGGGTCTGGTAGCACGTTTTCCGTTTTCTCTTTTCCTACAACCTTTACTTAAGGTACCTTTACAACGCATAATTGTCAAGCGCAATCGTTGCGTTCTGTTTTGATATAGCGCTCGCTTAGTGGTTATTGAAGGAAATATGCTAGGTAAGCATCTTCAAAGGTGTATTTGGACCACTAACCATGGTCCGCCCATTCTGATTTATGCATCATTTTAAAGGGGAAGAACTAAGCTTTATTTCAAAATTAAAAAATAAAAATAAAAATATGACGTCTCTCCTAGAAAATCAAGAAATAAAACTAAAATGCCAAATTTTTCTCATTTACCGTTATCGAAAAATTTGTTAAGTATTGTTTTCGAAAAGTTCAGAAAATTTTTTTCAAGAAACATTCGAAAAATTTTTGAAGCGAGGCGATTTTAGCCCCATTGTAATTCAATGAAATATGTTCTTCGAAGCAAAAATCTAAACTTTGACATCCTGTATCTCGGCAGCCTGTGATTAAAATTTTCCCTTTTTTTGAACATTTAACGTACTCTTACATCTTAACAACTGTACCAAGTTTCATCCAAATCTGGGAGAAAAATTTTTGCCGGTGGTACACTTGACGTGTTTTGCCCCATATACCGAAAATTTCACTAGTACATCTCTATTAACACCGGAGATATAAGGAGAAAACCATTGAAGAACCTAACATTTGCTCACTTCTGCTTGCCACTGTATGTGAAGTTTGACCGTAATCGGTCTATTAATAGTGAAATTTGTTCAGGGTGTTACTTAAAACAAAATAAGTGTCCATAAATAAGGATTATTAGCAACATATTTATAGCTAACTTAATTAACAAGATTCACGAAAGTGTAGTTTAATAAAATTGCAGCTCACAACAAGTAAGGGTGTTACAGTCCGGCGAGCCTGACGATTGTCGGTTGGACAGAACAAAATTTCTGAGTTTAAACGCTGACCAACAATTAACTCAAAATCAATAACACGATATTGATTTTCTTCAAAAACAAAGTTTTGATTTTCCATATTTAATATTTTAACTTGAATTCGAAAAACTCTAAAAGGTGTTTGCCACCCTCTTTCCGTCAAGTACTCTTGAAAATGAGCTGCCATAATAGAACAAAAATGCCATGGAATTTTTTTGCCTTTATGTGCCGTTATTTCTCAAGAAAGGGCAAGAAATCACGGGCGTATGCAAAATTTCAGTTGGGAGGAAAAAGATAAAAATACTTTGTTACTAGCGTATATAAAGATTTTTCAGCACGTTCATTATGATTGTCTAATGCAAGCATAACTCTCCATTTATATTCTAAAAAAGGATTTACGATCTCTTGGTTCATTACTTGATACTTTTTGAAGTCTCCTGTGTGGCCCATGCTTAGTAGTAAAGAGCTGCACAAATTTATTTGATTTTCGTGTACACTATGTAGAGCACACTGAAATTCAAATGATTTAGAATTTCAATGGTGAATGCTTTCTATTTGGATTTTATAGAACAAACACTGTGTAACTTATTATTCCATCAAATCAAAGTCAGCCATGATTTATAAAACAAAAATGAAGAAAATTATTTACTTCTTAAAACAAATGCTTCAAATATTATCATTCTTCATTAATAGAGCTCGGATTTTGAATATGTAAAAAAATGTAAAAAAAAATTCAAAAAAATATTCAAAAAAATTCAAAAAAAATGCAAAAAATATTCAAAAAAATTCAAAAATATTCAAAAAATATTCCAAAAAAATTTTTTTAATGCAAAAAAAATACCAAAGTATTCGAAAAATTGAACAATTATTCGAAACAAGAAAAACAAGTAAGGGTGTTATAGTCAGCTGAGCCTGACAATGTTTAACGCCATAAGGGCCCAATATACCGACTTTTGTTAAATTTCTTTATGAAACCCGCCCCTTTGCCGCGCGTATTTTTATGTACTTATATTATATAGATATCATACATACATACGAGGCGTCATTTGTTCGATTTTTTCAAACGTTGATTTAAACTTGGCATAAATAGACACTTAAAACAAGGTGAGAGTTCTCGCAAAAACTGTTATGCCTAATATTGGGATAATTTGCACTGCTTGCTAAGATATGGCTCGATAATTGAGAAAAAAAAGTGAAAATATGAGCGAAAAATGGCCTTTCTGATTTCATAGGCAGTGGCGTAGCGAGATATTTCGGCGCCCGGGGCCCGATGGGGGCACAATGCAGGAAATGCCGCCCCCTCCAATCGGCCTCAATAAAAATACCTTCATAAAATTTGAAATATGATTTGGCCCCCGGGGCGACTTCCCCCTTTCCCCCCTCACTACGCTACTGTTCATTATAGTCGTAGGCTGACGTTTAGGCACTTAAAATTTGCGCACGGTCTCCACCTTTCTAAATTAGGTCTATGCGTTCAGCTATCTTATACGGTAATTGAGTTGTGGCCCTAAATATGGGGCAAAGTAGAGAAAATTGACTTTTTTCACATTTTGGGCCATATCTCGGAAACGCTACTTAAATTTATCAAACCAATGACTTTTTTGGAATGAGGGAGCCCTAAGCTAACATAAAATAACCATTAGAAAAAAAGTGTATGAAAAAAAATTTGTTTGTAGCATTGTGTAATGAACCTATCACAGAATTTTTTGGAGAGGATGTTTATGGCTGCAAAGGAAGCATAAGTGCCAACTTTCGTTCCAGTTCCATTTGAATTTCGGGTGCAGGAGGCAATTTTCAAAAAACGGCCTTCGGCGTATAAAAACCCAAGTAAGAGAGCTAAAGTCGGTCCGACTATGGCATTCGCAGCTTCCCAGTCTTTTATTCCGTAGTAAATCGAAAACAACTACCGTATATGCGGACTTCAACAACGACCAAAAACTTGTTGTTTATGGCACGAAGCCACTTTGAATTAGTTTCCCCTCTTTAGGCATTTTGAAAAAATAAGTTCGATTTAGCATGCCTATTTAAATTTTGAATTGTCAAATTAAAAAAAAAAAGCCTACATCAGTAACTAAAATATTCAAAAAGCACAGTCAAATGCAAAATAATTCAAAAAAATGTAAAATATTCAATAAATTCAAATAATTCAAAAAAATGCAAAATATTCAAAATCCGAGCTCTATTCATTAAGAACAAGTGAAAGCATATATTTAAAAAATATTCTTTAATATAAATAAAAAAGACTGAACGAAAAACGAAGAAAAATGTGTTGGAGAGAAAGAGCCTTTTCTGTTGTACGAAATTTAATAAGCCCAAAAAGGTGCATGCTCAGCTATAATGATAATGCAATCAATCAAATAATGTTTTTGCATTCAAAAGTGGAAATAAATAATTAAATAAAATTCATGTGTACTCATATGTATCTCACAGTATTTAAAATGCGTTTAATCTGTTATGCAAAGTTTTTGTAACTACAAGAAAAGAAACTTTCACAATATTTGATTTGCCTTTACTAGATTTTAAATCGAATTTTGTATACATATTGCTACTTGATTTGAAAAATTAAGTTCAAGAAATATTTCTATTTGAATTTCAACAAATGCCTTGAAAGCGTTTTAATTATATTTATGCAGCCCTTTACTAAGTAGTCAACATTTAGAGGAGGGCAGCTGTCGCTGCTACCCTACTGTAAATACGCCCGTGCAAGAAATGAAAATTTCAAATTTACCGGCGATGCCAGATTTGATTTTAATAAATCCATCAGTCTACTCCTAATATCATGTTTACACGACATGTGTTGAAACCGCTCGTGCAAATCTAGTAAAATAACCATTTCTTTCTTATATTACGGCAGCATATAGCTATCTTGTTTTCACTTCCTTGACTGTTATGTAAAGAGTATTCCTTATTTCTATTATTCTATATTTCCATTAGTTTTTCCGTAATAAACGGACTGTCAATGACTAAACAACGTCTTGATTTTCTAATACGCAAAGACTTAGCTAAACTGAGTCAACATAAACTGGTCCTTCGAGCCGGATAGTTAATTGCAATAATGCAGTATAATTGTTGCAATTCGCATTAAACTTGCTAAATCGCTCATTTAAATTAAGCTTTTGCTAGTCTAATTTCAAGTTTCGCGGAATAAATTTGTGATTACACAAAGCAGTGGTACGGAAACAAAGAAATCATAACTTTCTGTTCCATTTAACACGAATAGGAAGCGGCTTTTTCGTAAATCACGTGTGGGTTTTTTCCGTTATTTTGCATGCTGATTTCGGTAAACCCGGTTGGATTCAAGGTTAAGCAATGTCGATCGCAAAAGCAAGAGACTCAGCTCGCAATGCTATTCGCCGATATCAAACGGTAAGCATACAAGAAGCTAGCCAACTTACCAAAGAGCACATCACCGGCTAAATGGAACTTTTGCGTCAACAATGGACCAGATTCCACGATGCCCAAGAACATATAGAACTGAAGTGTGGAGAAGAAAACGTTGCAATAGAAGAGGGCGAACGCACGCAGGCAGAGAGTTGGTACATAAACGCAAAAGCTAACTTCTTAAGGCTTCTCTCTGAGAAAGAGCAAGAAATCAATGCTCGGGTTGTTGGAAATTTCCACGGCTTGAATATAGCACCGCAAATCAAACTTCCACTTTTTGAGTTACCTCGCTTCGACGGCAAACCGACAACCTGGATGTCATTCCATGATTGTTTTAAAGCCATTGTACACGATCAAGACAATCTTACCGGCAGTCAAAAACTGCATTACCTTCGCAGCTGTTTGTCAAACGAGCCTCTACAGCTGATATCCAATTTCAAGCTTCAAGACGCAAATTATTTGGAAGCCTGGAGTTTAAAAATCGCTATCACGTTAGGCGTGTGATAATTGACACTCAATTTTCTGCAATTTTCGCCGTGGAAAAAGCGAAGACGGATACAGCTGAAGCCATCAAAGGTGTTTTGGATCCGATTATGCAAAATGTTCGAGCGCTTCATGTGATGCTTCTGCCGACGGATTATTGGGATGATTGGTTGGTGCACACAATAGCACATAAATTAAACTACGAAACGCGCCGGCAGTGGAAATTGTCGCTCAAAGATGACGTCAGGCCTACTCTGGAACAATTTCAAGAATTTTTAGAAGCGCGCTGTGGCTCTTTGGAAGTTTTGAATTTTGGACACAACTCCGCATCTGTTAACAAAAAGGCGACAAACCAGAAACCTACTAACTTAAATTGCAATACGTCTCAGAAACAGCAAACACCGCTTAGCTGTCTAAATTGTTCTGGGGAGCATAACATAAAAAGCTGTTTGGAGTTTCTTCGCTTATCGCCACATCAACGTTTTGAGGTTGTTCGACGCAAAACGCGTGCTTCAATTGCCTAAGCACGATGCATCATATAAAGGGTTGTAAGAGCACACCCACATGCAGAACCTGTTCCCAACGCCATCATACGCGTTTGCACGGCAGAGATCCGCCAGATCAGAAGCAAACTCCATCGCAAGAAGCTCTACAACACGATGAGCCGCAGCAGTCGTCGGCATCTCATCACGTTAATGATTTTCCAGTAGCGGCACAACCAGGTCGAAGTTCCAGTATTTTATTGGCGACAGCGCTTGTGGCGGTGTGTGAAACCTATAAGAAACGCCATATCCTCCGCGCGCTCCTCGACTCTGGATCCCACTCCTCGTTCATCACAGAATGTTGTGTGCAAAAATTAGGGTTGAAACATCGGCACAAAAATGTGGTCGTAACTGGGATCGGCGGCGCGAGAAGCAGTGTTAAAGGCGAAGCAGCCTTTGAAGTCCAATCGCTCAATTCAAATCGCACTTTTTCGCTATCGGCGTTAATTCTCCCGAAACTTACAAGCTACGTACCCTCTGAAAAGGTAACAATAAAGGATTGGTCATACTTAAAGGGCTTTCTCTTGCAGATCCCAAATATTATTCTCCATCCCGTATTGATCTTATCATGGGGGCCGGGGAACTCGCTAACGTACTTGAGCCTGGGATCATACATGGGAGTCGCGGCGCACCTATGGCCCAAAAAACAGCATTAGGATGGGTTCTTTTTGGAGAGATTGCAAATGACCAATTGTTATGATTTCTATTGTCGCGGAAGGATAGATGGAATTTGCGGTTGCGGATTCTCTCTTTACCCCGTGTGCACTGGCAGAGTCCGGCTGCTTCAGTCGTGTGGGCCCGTAGATAGGTAAAAGAGGATCGGTCCATTTGGACAATAGCTTACCATACAAAAAAATCTGCACACGAATCGATAGTTTACCAACGTCACGAATGAACTCTAGCTGCCTATTATAAACAAACACGCACACATAATATAGACTCACGGAGCTTCGGCAGCATCTATTGTAGTGAGCTGCTCCATGCCCTCCCTGCCTATGATTCTTGAGGTAGAATTAAGAATCCCAAAAAAATGACCACACACTTCCTTTTCAAATTTCAGACAAAATCAGGCTTTAATTCTTATTCATTGAAAAAAAACTCAAGTACATTACAACAGCATGTTTATAATCATTTTACTATTATCAAAAATAGTAAATATTATTCGCTACATTTAGTTTTACGATTTTTAACAAAAATAAAACAAAATCTTCTTATTTCTAACAAATTCAAAAAAAAGACTAAAGTGAATGACCTGCTCTTCAATGCATATATTAATTTAGAAAATAAATGATTGTCTCTGATTTCCTTTCTAACTGAATTTTGATTTGCTTTGGAAATCAACGTGATAAAGGAATAGAAAAGCAGATTCGCAAAAGAATGAGTTTGAGTGAATGTTCGTCGCGATCAAAACAAAGATCAAATACAAAGAGCTTGTTTGGTTTTATTTTATTTTTTTTTTGTTTCTCTTTCCCTTTGCATATGTCATTTACATACATATTAGCAGTAGCTGCGGTGCGGGCGAACCACGCGTGAGAAAAGAGTAGGCAAGGCGATGCAAAAAAAACTTGCTCCTCCTTTTTGTCTCCTTTCGTTGTGACAAAGTCGTCTTTACATTTCCTCTTTCTCTATCAGTTTATTTCTTCGGACTGAGAGTGAGCGCAATATGTTCGCAAAAAAAAGGAAAGACAAAAAGATGACTTACTCTGTTACACAGCTTACTTATGCGTCGCGTCCTGCGCTTTTGTTGTTGCTCGGTGATCTCCAATCGGTGAAGGCCTTCGCAGAATGGGACGATACACCAGCAACTACGACAACGGCTAAAGCTTTGATTTGAAGAGAGTAAATTTTTTTTTGTAATAGAATTTATTATGGGCGAATGGAATTATTTAACCCCTTTTGATCTTACGCAAATTTTATTTTATTTCGGCGACTATTTCTTCCTCTCTATTTAGATAACTTTATTTATAATTTTTTTCTCAAACTTTCCTTTTCTTTTTTTTTTCTTTAAATTTTTGGAATCTCCGTATTTTTCTTTTTTTTTTCTTTTTCTTCTTTCTTTTCCTTTTTCTTTAAATTTTTTTTTTTTTTTACTTTTTTTTTTATATAGTACTCACTGCACTGAGAAGGTCATTCTTACAAGGTCATGTAAATACTTATGAACTCGTGAACAAAAAAACAAATGAAGTGGTGGACACAATCCACGTGGTCGTCTCTAATCCACAAGCCACATGACACGTCTCTTCTATATTTGGACCACGAGGTTTAGCCTGCCCATGTGGTAATCATTGACCACACCTTGGTCTGGATTTGGGATTTTCTCCTATTCTTTCTCCAGATTACGCGACTGGAACCTTCTTTAGCCGGGTGGACGGGATACTTTCGGTCCTCGAGACTTCCGCGACGAAACTTCCAGGATCTCCAAAAAACACAGTTTTTACTAAAAATTTGGACGCGAAGTTGCGTGACTTGATCCGAATTTACGTTGGTTCCTCTTACGGAACTTTAATGCATCCGTGTTAGCGGATGTTCGCGGATTACGGATGTACGAACCACGATATTTCTCAGATGTTTAAAGAAGGCGCGTTTACTTTTATTTATTCGGACACGTGGAAGTCAAACTTAGAATTTTTAAATTTTACTACTCTGCGTACAATTTTAGTCGCAGGAACACGAGAAAGCAAAAAAACCCCTGTTTAAGTTCCGACGCTCGCTTTTATACTCCCTGATACGAAGCTTTTCAACTTATTCAGCCACATTCAGCTAGGCTTGGGATTCTCACCTACATGTTCTGCTCTTTTTCTCATTCGCAAATCTTACAAAATCTCTTTTATCTCTAATGCACCTACTAATAGAGTGATCGATGGTGTGATTTTTTTATTTTTTTTTGTGATACCTTTTTCTTTGCGCGGTAACCCAATGAACATGTTCTTCGAATCCTATCACTTCTTTTTTTTTTTGTCTTTTTAGTTTAACCCAGCACAAACAGCTAGACAAGCAACGATGCTAGAAAATTTGGAAGCACGCGTTATACAGCTTGTGTCTTCTAGTGTTGAAAACTCTTTGCAATCTCTCATTCCTCGTATGAGCTTACCGAACACCCAAGGAAATATCCCACCTCAAGGCTTCAATGTATCTAATTTTGCTTGGCCGCAAGAAGCGCCACCCTTTACTGCTGATGCGAACAATTTACAAGCCATTCAACAGGATCCCATTTTGCGAATGAGTAGCATTACTTCCGTTACCAATTCAAGTAGAATAGCTCAAATGATTGGACATTGGGATATTAAATTCGATGGCTCTGATAAATTGTCAATAGAAAATTTTATATACAGGATTGAATGTCAAGTAGTCGACACCCTAGCAGGAAATTTTAATCTGATGTGTGAACACTTACACAGCTTGTTTGCAGGAGACGCACGCGACTGGTATTGGCGTTTTAGACGATCAGTAGACCGTATAACATGGCCATGTCTATGCGAGGCATTGAGAAAAAACTTTGGCGAACATAGGTCAGACACTGACATAAAAGAGAATATGCGATCTAGGAAGCAAGGACCAACCGAAAACTTTGACGAATATAAAAACGCGGTTCTTAAAATCGCAGAAAACC